>JAQGBB010001633.1:0-12877 GCA_034691745.1 Prismatolaimus dolichurus
AGTTTGTACTTTTCTGATAGTGTGAAAAGTGCTTGTCATTTTGATATATGACTGGGTAAACAATGTTGTGTTGTTGAGTTTTGGTAAAGTCGATTGTGAGTCTAAGAATCAAAGAGCCACGTAGTATCCGTGCAATCCGTGCTTCGTCTGTTCTTGCAAGATCTGCTAGCTGGATCGGAACGCTCGTTTCAATGGAGTGGAACAGTGTTCGAATAATAGCTAAGTGGTCAGACGTCGATTATCTTCTCCTCTACCCCCTCCCCTATATCATGGGCACCATATACCTTCATGAACACCATATAGTGTCCATGAACACTATATAGTTTCCCTGAACATCTTATAACAGCATATAGTTTCCATGGACACCATATCATGTACGTGTTTCTTTGTTGTTAAGGCAGGGTGCACTTCGGCGAGCCGCCGATATACTTGGACCTTGTGCGGTCGAGAGCACTGTGTGTGTGCATACGGTAGAGTGCAACAATTTGGCTGTATGCCTTTCTCCAGTGACAAGTTTCTTTCCAGTCGAAGTGCGCTGACCTGTTTCGCGCGCGGGTCATTAACTTACTAGCATGGATAATAAATTCTTATGACAAAGTCTTTATGGTTAGTTTCCCCGAAGGCTAACGAGAGGGACTCTTCAATAGCCCGCATTTTTCTGTGATGTTTATAACAACGCCAGGGAAGAGACTTTTCATTTAGCAAACAATGGTGCTACTGTGTTTTGTTAACTGGGCAATGCAAGAAATGCACTTGATAAAGTGATTGGCGGGTTTTGCCTAGGAAAGTAAGGACAATTTTCCTCAGCCAAAATTAAATAGGAAGTAGTCTCCTATTTGGCCAAAATTATTCTTTTTCTCAGCCAAAGTCACATGACGGGTTTCTCCATATATTCAGTGGCGTGATTTTATACTTCAGCACATAAATATGGTCACTGCACGTCGCTGCCCCAGTCTACTAAATATTGAACGTCCGGGTGCTACACGTCCATTTCTCATTTATCGCTTGACCTCAGCTTCTGCTCCATTCCCATAGGCTTAGATTTTGGCTGAGAATAAAAAATTCGTTCAAAGTTGTAAAGTGGAATGCAAGCGTCTCATTTCGAATTCTCGCAGATTCTTTCACGACGACGTTAACTGCGACGTGTTTCGTGTTGGACAGTTAAAAGTGCTGGTTGCATGTGCCAGTTGTTGGCAGGGCTTGACAACCGCACGGAGAGTCTGCGACCATTGCGTCCCTGCAACTATTGCGTGGAACGTTTCTATAATCATCGCTTGCTTCTGTTCTGCGAGTCTGCACCAGAATCTCTCGCCTGGTTTGGCGACGAACCAAACTAGGCGCGTCACCGAACTAGCTTTCTTTTTGGATTGTGGGAAACTATGAAGCCTGCCTGTTCACTTTTGAAAGAGCTGAATTATGAAAGAGAACGACGAGAGGTACTGTATGTCCGTAAATTCATCGGTTTGATGTGAACATGCAAAGTATGGCAAAGTCGTCTTTTTTTTTCCAGTGCTATGGAGCGAATGGTCGAAGTGGTGGCTCAGGTAATGGAGTACGACGAATCAGTGGGCGGATGTGGTGGCTGGATTCCACTCGACGGTGGCGGAATGTCAGTCGTGAGTTTGGAACAATACGTGAAGCCGACCGATCTTGCGAAATCAACACCGCCGGAGGGCGTCCTCGTTGTCGACGAGACCAAAGAGCCAACACCTGCAGCGGAGATTTTGCTGAAATACGAATATGTCATTCGAGGCCGTCGAATAGATGACCACAAGGTGAGTCTGCGTGGTGACCACAAGCCAACTGAGGGCCTGGCGCGAACCCTGCAAGTGCGTCTTCTCCCTAATAACACCGAATTAGCTTGTTGTACACTGATGATTGTTGATCTGCAAGAGCTATTTTCTCATTCTTTATAGACGCTTCTTCTCTGTACAGTATGTAAAGATACATCCTACCGTCTCATGTCACCTTATCTACACACATGTACAATGGGCGCGAAACGTTTTGGCCTCTGCTTTAAGTCGAGTTACGAGGCGTGTCTCTTTCAAAAGCAGCTTCAGAAAGCCATCGAGCATCTCTACAGTCAGAGCAAGTCGAGTAAGTGTTTGCAAACTACAGTATAGTACATCTGAGTGCGTCGCTTGGTGGAAGCGCGGGGGCGAGCCGTTTCGTTCATTCATTGCAAACGCATTGCTTCCCTCTGCGTGCCGTCGGCCAATCCGAATTGATTATTGATTTTCAACCAAAGCGAACGCGGAGCGACAAAAAGGAAACATTCTAACGCACTACATGCTTGGCAGACTTGAATGGAATCTGCAGTCTTAGCGCAACTCAGCTCGCCGTCCAGCATGAATGAGATTAGTGGTGTAGGTGGCAGCCCGACAGTCGATCAAGCAAGTAGCAGTGCGAAACTTTGGCCATTTTATTCTCTTTGTGTGGGCGTAATGCGTGCGTGTATCGGCGTTTATCGAGCGTGTGATTTGCTTTCTCTTTTTGCCTACTGCGCGAGCGAGGCTGCGTTGAGCTTTTTCGCCGCACTTGCTTTTCGCGGGAGAAAACGATGCTCGTATTTCACTTGTGGCGGAGGCGGCATTGGACAAGAGCGAAATAGTTTTATGAATCGAAGTGAAGCCAGGCGGTATTAGGGGTGGCGTGTATATCTATGCATGCAGGACCAACGTGCTTACTTTCATTCACAAAGGGCGCAACTACAAGTAGTGCAGGCACTCCGTATCAGTAGCTGTTGCACCCTGCTTTACAGCTTGCGTTTAGCTCATTTCGAAGCTGCGTGAGAGTGAGTCTTTCCATCTTAACCCTGAGGGTAGCTTCACAGGTACGCCTCGCTTTTGTCCACAGTGCCTCGTCGGTATCCCTTGGCCTTCTTTTGCTTTCACCCGTCCCAACTTTGCAAAAAGTTATGCATTGTGCTTTTTTCTTTCCATGCGTGTCTGTTTATAAAGCAAACGTTTTCTCAATTCGACTCCATGTTTGCGCAACCCCACCGAGTGTCGTGACGCAATGCGTTCTCGAACAGCGATGCGTCTACTTCCTTCCGGCTGCAAAGTGGTGTTGAGCACTGTCGTCTCGTCGCCTCGTTTGTCCGGGCGAGATGCAAACTGCACCTTCTATGATCGCAGTCGTTTCGTTTTAACGCGTCGCTAGACGCCTTCCGGTCGACTACCAGAGGAGTGGTTAATTTACTAGTCGGCTACGTATGGCGGTCGGGACCAAGCCTGTCTATCGTTTGATTCGTATGTTTTCCTTACGTTCTGTACTTGAGAGCAGGGAGTGCCATTCTGAAGTGCAGCTAATCTACAATCTTTCCATTTATGCTTCGACGTCGACCTTGCCGTGAGCTTGCATTGCAAACGCGTGGGCGACATCTGCGGAGAGCGCAGATTAAGAGTTGAGCGTCTAGGTTTGCTCCGCCTGCGTAACTGATAACCGAAGTGAATGTGAATGAAGTTCATTAGTTATGACGTAAGTGGTGCATGCGGTGCGTACGTCGATCGTATGCACGTCAGCATTCATCAATGAGCGAGCGCGAGACTCGCCAATAGTGGGCTCTATCAATGAACTGATGTAGCACGGCGTGCGGCTTCGACGAGAACGCGAAAGTCAGCTGCTCCCCCCCCCTCTTTGAGAGGAAGGGGTTTGATGATGGGTGAGTGTAGAGCTGCATAACGAAGTTTTTCTACTCGACTGATGGATGCGTGCACGCTGTTGAGGCAAGTAGGTAGTTAGGGAAGAGTTGCTCAAGCTTGCATGTGCTACGTGTCACATCGTACTGTACGTTGCGTGCGACGTGGACTGAACATGGGAGACAAAAATCGGTTTGCGTTGTCAGGTAATGCTATCCACTCAGCGAACCATGTTCGTCGTTCACGCTTCCGCTTTCCGGAACGCACGTGTGTTCGTTCGAACGTTGTGCGCTAGTGTTGCAGAGAGTGTTAAACTTCGTTAATAGCGTAGGGTGGGCAGCGGATGCAGTGATATTTGGTGTTGATTTGTCGGTTTTCCCCATAGAGTACGGTACCATGTGCCGAAGCTTGCGTCTTTTTACTCCCGAGCTATACCTGTTTAGCATAGCGGGTCGTGCGCGTTGTTTAGGCAGAAAACTGCGTCAAGGGACAGAGTTGTGCTCTTGTTGCTTGTCCGCTTCTTCTTCGGCGAGGGGCGTGCGTACCTGGACATCTATTTCCCTGCATATCGTACACCTTGTACATATTTATAGTCTCATTACCTTCACTTACTGATTGTCGTTTGCTCTTTTACAGGCTCGGGCGAGTCGTACGGCGATAGCGAAGAACTGGACGACGAAGTGTTTGTGGTAAGTAAGACTAAGAAGCGTACTCGCATTGCTGGAAGGCTTTGAGGTGAGCGAGATGTCTGTTTTCGCGTGCATGGAGACGGAGAACGTCTCTGTCCGTCTAATCTGCTTGCTTGCGATAATGAAGACGAATCGTGTTCGGGTTTTTACAACGTAGTTATTGTTTTTCTTTGCGCTACGCCTTGCCCCCAGGCTTTTGCAATAAACTCTTCGTGACGTGCGTCTGCCTGCTCGACGCTCCTTTATTCAGTGATTGATGATGTAATGAGGTACTTGTGGTTCAACCTTGTCAGCTGAACGTTGTTCGTCTCTACATGTACTGTATGTGAGATGGGGGTTTGAAGACGCTTATAGGTGTACACGTGTGCGCACAGTGAATTTTTTCGTCGAAAAACGTTTGCACACTTTGCGGGATAGCGATAGAAAAATAGTGAGTCCGTTTGTAGCGGTTTGGCAAACGTGATTCGCGTCCATATTTGTTCGGTCTAGCGTGCTCCAGATGCGTTTTAACTTGCTCTGACTGTTTTCTGGAATGTTCGGAATGTGGCCTTAATTAATTTTAAGGATCGTCTCGAATTTGGCGTTTGTTTAGGAGGCAACGTTGGTCGTTTTTTATACGCAAAGTTCGCTCAAAAGATTGACGTACATCCTTATTTTCACTATCTACCATGTGTTTGTCGCCGCGTGATATTAAAACACTTTGAGCGGAGGAAGCAGACAGGCGCCAAAAGTTTTTTCTTCTGTTGTAATAATATTCCTATGAAGTCAACATGTGCATGCGGAGGCTGCCCGTGTTGCCACATTCGTAGAGATCGCACAGGCGTCTGACGAGAACTGAGATGAGAGGGGACGACGGACGAGTAACCGATAGGGCTCCTACCAGAGATGTAGGAATTCGCGCATTGTCTAGTTGAGTGAGTGATATGTGTTCAAGAGTGGTGCGTGTACTGCAGCGTGTATTCGTGAAGTACTAAGTAGTATTCCTTCATCCATTTAGCCCGTTGAGCTGCCGGTCAGTCGCGAGAGCTCCGACTCGTCCTCCGCTGCGGGCGCATCCGTTGCTGCAGTGACCGTTCGCGGTGCCGGTGGCGTTCAATGGCCGATGACGACAGGCGTCGATGTTCTGCAGCCGTCCGTTCATCTCGCGGGCGTCAGCGGCGTCGACGTCGTTCTCCACCGGTCAGCGACGGGCAGCTCAGCGACCTACCCGTACGTCTACTTCTCGAAGGCGCCGCCGACAAAGCCCGCCGTCGTCGGAAGCAGCAGCGGTGGCGACTATAACTACCCGTCGTTACCACCGTCGGCCAGTGGCGGCGGTGGCATGTCGCCTGCGAGTCTGCCGACCAACTCGCTCCAGCAGCGCGCTGCGGTGCACCAGTACTCGTCCGGCCCACGCCAGCAACCGGTGACGAGTTTCTCACCGTCGGCGTTCACCGAGAGGACGTCTTCTGCTGCTCAGGGATCCCGACGCTCCGGCACCACCGAACTCACCCGCGCGTCCGTCTCAGTGACGAGCTTCAGCGGCGCGAATCGGTCGAGCGTGATCGCCGCCGACCCGCTCTCCTCAACGTCAGTCGGCGCGAGCAGCTTCGGGAGCTTTCGACCGTCCAACTACGGCTCGTCGGCACCGGGTGGTAGTGCTCGTCGCCGCGACTCGGCGGGAAGCGCGAAGGCGTCTTCGACGCGCCTTTGTTCGTCGTCGACGGTCGGCTACCAACCGAACGAGGTGCTGCTCCCACTGCGCAAGAAAGGCGGAGATCGCTCCCTCGACAAGAACGACAAGATTGTCGAGCGTGCGCAGTGCTTTTACTGCAACCGACGTTATCGGACCGACCAGAACGAGCGCGGGGCGTGCGATGCTGCACCGGATGTTTGCGAACTCTGGCTCCAAAGGCTGACGTGCCTCTGGTGTGCGAACTGCGCTGTTTACTGCTGCTTGCGCACTGACGACACGGGGTTTGGCGGCCGCGGTGGCGCGTATGTCTGCTCGTGTGTACGCGCCCCTGGTGAGTCGCGCGAGCGATGCTGCGCTCGTTGGACCCTCCTCGGCCTTCTCTCCCTCGTCATTCCGTGCCTCTGGTGCTACGTGCCGTTCAAGGGCTGTCAGCTGTGCTGCCGTGCCTGCGGCGTCTGTGGAGCGCGGCATAGGCCTATCGACTGACCGGTTCATGTGATGCTCTGTCTGGATGACTAATCTGCTGCCGTCTCGTTGATCTGCTGATGCTTTAAGGAGCTGGAGGGAAAGAGATGCGTTATACGCAGTGCAGGTTTCTCGACGTGTATGCACGGTATGAACGTACTGTACATGTGCGTACTGCGAGGCTTTTTTGTCTTTTTCTACCCCGTGCCTGCTGCAGGGCCTGCTGCTTTCGCTGCTCGTTTGTTTGTGTTGTCCGTCCGCACCGCCATGAGATTATTTTTTAATTATTTTGTACCCGCGCTTTATGATGAGCGTCTTGTGGCGCAGTAGTTTGTTCCGTTCCGTTTGCTTTCAGTGTAACTGCGCAGCTGTATTAATAGCGTGGAGCGATCCAGTGTACGTACATGCGTGCAACTTACTGGTATTTTAAATGTTAGTTCAACTTCTCGCAGAGATCGCGGTGCTTCCTCATTTGGCAGGTTCGCGGTTCGTTAGCTGTGCTCCTCAGCCCCGCCCGTCGCGTGCGCTTGCTTGCGAGTCTGCTTCGGTGTTTGGCGGCCTCAACGAGTGAAGAACGTAGTTTTAGCTTGCCTGCTCATTCGCGTGTCGTCCGTCGGCCGGTGATGCGGCGCGTGGGCACTTTTTCTAACGTTGGCTGGCACCACAGTGGCGGGACGCACGCGGCTTTTTCCGTGCGGCTTGAGGCAGCTTGCTTTGTTGCGCCGTTCGTTGACTAGCTTCGCGAGCTCTCCCTCAGAGTAGGAGTAGATATAAAGGGTCCGTCAAAAATCGACAGGAGTCGCCTTATTTAGACTGCATACGTTGTTTTACATGAAAACAGAAGGCGCGTGGCTAGGTGTTTCGTAATGTTCCATTGTTCGAAAGTTCATACTCTCTCATTGCTATCGATGGCCTTCATAGGTTTCTTGTTGACTTTTTCGGACGCTTTATAATAACAGATAACTATTATCATCCGGGCGATCAGTGTGGTCATTTAGTCGCTCAGTCGCAGCGTTCCTTTTCGGTGTTCTGCGATTGTGATGTTAGTTAGTGATGTGGTTTCTCTAGTTTAGAGCTAGATGCTCCCTCCCTGGTGCTTGCTCTTGTCGCGCCTAGAGAGAAAGATGCAAATGTTTCTCGTTAAACGGTGTGCCTGAAATGGACCCAAAATTTGACAGCTCCGACATTTTCGCAACGTCACCTTTATTCAGTTTAGATTCGAACTCTTAGAGGGCGCGACAAGTGGCCGGCAAACGGTAGATAACCTGCACGTCTTTAGCGTACGCGCTGCATTTTCACCGCATTTTCTTACTTTATACAGCAGTAGACGAGTACAGCAGGACGGTCTAGGCTTATCAGCGCGTATCATCGTCATCATTCACTAGCTACTCTTGCCGTGACTTCTGCACTTTCGAGAGCGAGCGATCTGACTCCGTTTCTGCTCTCGACGTGCTTCTGCGCCCCCTCCCCATAGTATTATGTTATTTGCATGTTGATGCATGTCTCGCGATGATTTTTATCTCTCGGCTCGAACGTAACGTTTTATTTTTATTTGCCGTCACAGTGTGCGCGCCCGCGGTTGCTCGTTGCTGTTTTAATTAAAGCTGAATAGATGTAGTCAGATGGCCGTTGCGGTTTTTTCCCATATGTGCGTTTGCGTCTCGACAGATAGTTATGTTCATTTTATTTGGATCGTTCGTTATATCTAGGAAAATCGTTTATGTTGTACGCTTTTTATACATCTCGCGTCTAGGAATTGCATCTCCGTTGTGCAGGTGAGAACGTTGGACGGTTTTGCTGTTTGTTTGCTTGTTTGTTGGATGTTTGATGGATGTGCTTCGCCTTAGTAAAAAGCCGAATGTCGGTGCTCATTCTCTGTGTCTTCTGTTTTGTCCTGTCACCTGAGGGAGGATATGTTGCCTCTGCTGAGCCTTAATTTATAACGCCTGACGAGTTGGCTTTTGCGATGACGTACTGTGCTAACGCATTCCCGCCCACACCTGCCCGCCCGCTTCCGATGAATGGCGAGAGTCGTCCGTCACTCGTTAGCCATTCCGTCCGTCAGGCGATGACGTGGGTAACGTGAAATTTGAGGCAGGCCACGCGCTTACGAAGGAACGAAGCTCAATCAAGCTACTAGCCGTGTAGGCTATTCCTCACAATGAGGCAGCCAGCTAAAATCGATTTTCGAAGCTCCCTCATTCATGACGTTCGCATGTATTTCTTGTGCTGCCGGAAATTTTCGGTCGAGAAAAGAGAAGCGGAAGAGCGAGAGAAAGAAGAATACAATATTGAATTCTGCACACGACGCCCACATGTGAAGCAAATTACGCACGTATAGTGTGGATGGAAAATTTTCAAAAAAGAGGGAAAAGTAAAAATAAACTATAACTGCTGGTCGTATGTGCAAGCTGCAACCCTCATTCTACCGCAGCTAACATTTTACGCCCAGTTACTCACCCACATACCGACGGATGGATGAGACAGGCGTACGTAATTGTAGGTTGCGTCACGTGTAGGTGTGACGTGACGATTTTTCGTCGAGTGCAGCAGCTCCTCGAGGGAAGGAAGTGTGGTTAGATTTAGAAGTGGAGCTAGCTCTCTAAATAGAGCAAAGAAAAATGCTTTATCAGCAGTGAAATGAGAGATGTATTCACGGCGTGCGTACGGCAATAAAAATAGGGGTTTGCTCAAAGACGTACGCTTGTCAAGAAAGTGTCAAAAGTCTAAAACTCAGGAAGAAGCAGGGCACCTGGTACAGCATATATATTGTCCGTCTATATCTCCAGCTCTAGGGTGTGGTACCCACGTTGGACCAAAAAATGGATACGTCAGGCTTCGGTGAATATTGGCGGGGGTAAAGACGAGGTCCTCACCTACGGTGCGCTTGCCCCGTACTCAGGGTCCATCTTCCGGTGGTAAGCCCTCGGTCTGTTCTATAGGAGATAAGCTCCCTGCGTCAAGGTGCTTCGGCACAGCGCGAACTTTTGTATCTCTGGCGACAGACGGCTGAGCTGCATCGCTTCGTTGGAACTCGTAGACTAACTTATTGTGAGCTGGCACCTCTTGTTACTGTCTACTGCGTACACACATACGGTATAGATATTAGCTTAGCTAGATGTCCACATCTGGTCAAAGTGTCGTTAACTGCACCCGGATGTGTCAAATCGATAGTGTTGATCAGTGTTCTTCCGCTGTACGTCTGCAAGCTCAGCTTCAAACTATAAACATTGATGCCGCAGCCTCGTGTACATACGTATCTACCTCAATATCGAGTCGTAGCTGCCCTTGTAGCAGTCGCTGCATGCTCAGCTTGCGATTCACGAACACGTGTTCGTGTGTTGTTGGCACAAAGTCGAGCGTCAGAGGCGGTCAATAATTCATTTGCGTTCTCGCTATGCGTATGGCTCTCGTCATGCTCTATAATGTACGCAACGATCACTCATTCGTTTGGCTTTGCCGATGGACTCCACGTGCGTCCGTTCGCATACCCATTCATTTGATAGGCATGTCTCATTCATGCCGGACCCTTTCGTGCATTCGGCAAGGCAAATTGACTTGCATGCCATGCGGAACGCTGGCGAGCTTGTTTACCCGGACACGCTGCATCGCAAAGCTCTTTCTTCGCTGGACCTTGCAAAATGGCACGCAGCATTGACCATGCGTACAGCTAGCCAGAGCTGTGTACGTACTCAGCTTGCTTCGGCTCGCTTTTCATTCATCGATTTTGTTGTTTTGCCATCTTGTGCCGGCGATTTCGCACACGCACGTCGAAAGGGCTCCGACTGAGTGATGCTCAAGTGCGAACAAAGTTGAATGAAGCCGACGATCGTACGGCACCGCCATCAGATATCGCCAAGCCGACGAAAAGTAAGCACCAACCAGCCAAAATTTTTGCTGGCATACTATTCTAACTGTGCACATGTTAGTATTTGTATCAATTAACCACGGGCAATTGAATGCGTGCTGCAGTCTAGAGCTCACTGACCGATGCCCAAATGATATGATTCTGGAGATAGTGGTCACTCTTATCCGCAGTACCCTGGAAGCTCAACAGTTACAGGCCCTGAAACTAGGTTTAATAAGTTGTGTGAATGTTTACACGCTACTAGCTGAGAAGTAGGGCACAATTACCTACCGCACTTCAGAGGTTTCCACACAGCCAATAGCAATTACCTGGTAGACCTGATGGGGTTGTTGTGCAGTCCGGCTAGTAGCACACATGGCGTACTTTGGTACGTAAACGTGAGGATATTCGATAATTTGGCGTCAGAAAGTGTATGTGCGTCCCTATTTGGAGTGGTGAGTAATCGTTTCGCAAGTGGTTTGACATCCCACACTGGCGCGCGTTCACATTTTCCTTTGCTTGACGGATCAAAACTAAAGTTATGGCCTGGACTCACTGACACGCGATCAGTTAGCTACGTACGTTTCTTACGCGCTGCGCGCTCCAGAAAATGCAAAAAGTCATGCGAACCCGACCTCTAGCGATAGGGGTCGAAGTTTTCCAGAATGTTTCAAGTGGTTCAACTGTTCCAGTTCATGCACACGGTGTGAAATTTCTTGTCTGAGCTTTGTCCAGTTAGAGCAACTATTACTAGTTTCGAGCGAACTCGGTACGTCCGTAGATCCCCTTTGGCGATTCTGCGTGTAGGCTACAATGGATTTAAATTCGTTTTACAGATTTTATACAGCGTACGTGTGTGGTACATACTTTGGTGTATACGTGCGTACGTTATACATACGTGCGTATGTGGTACATAGGTACGTGTAACGTGGTAGTGTACATACGTACGTATAGTCGTCAACTTTGAAAGCACGGTGTAAAAACAAGAAGCGGTGCTTTTCAAAGCGAACGGAATTCCAAGAAACGCGGGAATCTCTAAATTTAAAACCAGTTTTGACACGTTGAAAAAGATCGCGCTGAAGCGGACAAAGGTGATTTTAAAGAAAGGCTGTGCTTTTTCGGCTCAAAAAATCGAAAAGCACTGAAGTCGTTATTACTCGAGCTATGTGAGGTGCCCTTGAGCCCTGTACCAAGATGCCCTGTACGTGAGGTGTCACGTACCAGGACATGATTCTACGCAAATCTAAGTAGTGCCAGCGCTTGAGTCAAATTTGTGCGCGCGCAACGATATTCGCAATCTTCAGTTTTTTCAAAGTGTTCGATATTCGTGAGTAAACTGTGCATACGTACGTTGTATATCATACGTATGTGCACACGCACGCCGTACGTACACGTACATACGTATGTGCGGTACATAGGTACGTACGTGCATGTGGTAGTGGTGCGTACGTGTATGTACACGTTATATATA
Organism: Prismatolaimus dolichurus; assembly: GCA_034691745.1. NCBI lineage: Eukaryota > Metazoa > Nematoda > Enoplea > Triplonchida > Prismatolaimidae > Prismatolaimus > Prismatolaimus dolichurus. The sequence continues at coordinate 11,789 of JAQGBB010001633.1, forward strand.
GCTACGTATGTGGTACCTACGCACGTATACGGTAGTGGACATACGTATAGTGTAGATAGGTAGGTACACACGTACATTGTACAGAATATCATACGCATACAAGCCATATCTACATCGTATGTACGCGTTGTGGCCCACATAAATACGCAGCCCTTTCTTGGTGTACATTATTTGCCAAAAATGGCGTAGAACATCGTTTCAGTATGCAATTTGCGCTCATCATTTCTGGAACACTTTTGGAACAGCATGGTAACAGTGTTCCAGCGGCCACTATTAATGCACTTTGCTGTATCCGAATGTTGAAAAGACATATTTCGAGATGTTTGAGGCAGCAAGAGACGCAATCGCAAAAAAACGCATAAATTGTGCTGCGCACCTATTCCAGAACATATTCCATAGACTACTGTATGTCACACAAACGCACTGGGTGCCGGACTATGCTCAGCTATGAAAGGTCTCTGCGTTTTTAAACGGTGTATCGCCCGTCCTGATCGCGCAGAGGTTGTGAAGTGAACGCGACTGGAAGAAGTGTGAAACTTGATTTTAGCTGCAATATCGACAACACTCCGGAGCAATTTTCTAAAAAATGCATTCTTTATTTTGTCTCATTATTTTCCAGCAATTAAAGCGATACCAAGGCTACATTTGGGTAAAGCGCGAGCAGCTGGAACGACGTTTTTGAATTTTAGTGAAATTTTCTGTCGAAAAAAAGCGTTTTCAAAATCGGTGATTTTCCACGCTTCAGAAGCGGAGGCCGCATGGTATCGCTGGAAAAAGGGCGATATAGCGCAAAACACGGGTGCAAAAGCATACTGTATCTCAACTGGAGCAGGCACCGGACTATATCAAATTTTGGTATCGAAATTTCAGTTTTTGTCGCGCCGTGCCTAAGTTTGGGGTGGTGCACAAAAATGCGCATCAACCTAGAGTGAAAGCTGCCGATGCACAAAGTTTCATAATTACCTCTAGTTTCGCCACGAATTTTATTTTGGGGTTCGGCGACCTCGCAGTCCACCGTTACACGGGCCGTTGCTCGTCTAAGCCATGCATGCACTCTTAAGCCCCCAGGGCCCATCTTTGAACTTGAAT
>JAQGBB010001634.1:0-12873 GCA_034691745.1 Prismatolaimus dolichurus
TCCAAAAAGTGCTGACGATGGGGGGAGGGGGGTCAAAAAATTCAAAAAAATAGCTGACGTCAGTTGTGTACGTCCCCTAGAGAAGACGGACGGTTTTTCGCGAAAGAAATGTCCACGTCAACAGCGGCTAACTCGACGGCCGACTATCTAAACGATCCCGATATACGCCTTCCAACCTACATAACGTGGATCTCAATCGCATCCTTCTCGATCAGCAGCATCGTTGGCATCGCGCTCTGCATCCCGATCTTTGCCGCGATCCTGTCGAAACGTGAGAAGTTTCTCGTCAACTCGTTCTACAAGCTCCTTCTCACCCTCGGTATCGCCAAGGTGATGCAGCTCCTCTACTACGGTCTCTTCTCACGCTTCTGCCTCCTACGCGATTGGCAGCTCGGAACAAGCGGCCTTTGCCCGGTGCCGCTCCTTGTCAACTACGCCTTCAGCTGGATTGTTTGGTTCGTTGAGTTTTTCGCCCATCTGTTCATCGCATTCGACCGTTTCATGACAATCTGCTTCTACATGTACTACTCGCGAGTTCTGAAGCCAAAACGCGCAATCGCCATGTGCGTCATCGCGTGGCTGGGCGCCTGCGCTGTTGCGGGGCCGTGCATCGCAGGCTATCTGCCGGTAGCCTACTTCGTTGGCCTCCTCAGCTTGTTCGTCGATTCAAACTCTGAAGCGGCCACCGTCTACAACTCCTGCTTGTTGGTCTTCGACTGCACGATGTTCGTCGTGGCCGCACTTCTCTACGTGCTCTCCTGCGTCACCCTCGTTGTCCGACGACATCGTAATCTCACGAAGGTGGCAGATAAGAATGTGCCGACCGCGTCGTCGACGAAAGTGCAACGCAACCTTACCATTCAGGCGGCGGTACACTTCTCGTGGCTCTGCAGCTACATCACCTTGTGGGCGGTGATGGGAAATATCACCGACATTTGGCTCTACTTTGCGATGAACATGGTCGAGCTGATCATCTGCGTGAACACGCCGATTGTCACACTCTGGCTCAACGACGACATACGTAATGAGGTGGCGAGCTTGATACGACGCAAGAACGCGCTGAATCAGGTGTCGGATAACGGCGTTGGCGAAGCGAAGTATCGCTGGGCGATCAGCAGAAAATGAACAGAGCGGAGAAATTTCTTCGAGTTCCTGCTGTCGGTTTGTGGGCACTTTATAGAGAAAATATATGAAATACATGAAGAAATCGCACGTTACTGTTACAGTATGAAGCTGGTATATAACCCTCACTTGCAAAAAACAATGCATTTCACGATATGAGATCATGACAGAGGCTTTGAATGGGAATATATTCTTCACCCGATCGAACTTAAGGGGAGATACGGGGAATAGAGGAGATAAGTGGAAATAGATAGAGATAGGTGGGGAATAAGGGAGAATAAGTGGGAGATAATCTGAGAATGATCGTATAGCTATGCTTTTTTTACACGCTGCGCGCTCCAGGCAAAATGCAATAATAGAAGAATGAAAACGCTGAGAAGGTAAGTTAGTAAGCTACCGCGCACGCACAGATCTTGAGTGTGCCGTGAGATGGTGGTGCTGCAGGAAGTCCTAGGGGCCGTCGCATCGCGAGGGGCGATTTTACTATCAGGCCCGCCACAAATCGTGCAACACAGTTGTCAAGTTTTCAAAATTTCACAACCAGTTTTTCGAGATTGCATGCACCTACGGCGAACTCCAATATGTCAAAATGGCAGAAAAATTACGGGCATCATTTTGACATATTTAAATCCGCTGTAGGTGCTCGTAATCTCCAGAAAACTTGCCAACTGTGTTGCACGATTAGTGGCGAACGTGATAGTGCCTTCTTCAGCGGAAGAATGCATTCAAGATCGCTCCAACTAGCAAGTCGAAAAATCGCCGACACCTCGTCGCATTATGGCTGCGTGAGTTGCATCGTCTGCTGTTTGGCTCATCGGGAATCACCGATTCCTCTGCGCTCGTTGGCGACATTTTTAGCCATGCCTCGACGAGTTCCAGAGTCGCATCGTTAGTGGCTTTTGATTGGTTAGCTCGATTCTTTCTCTCTCCTTCTAACAGTTTTTCGAGCACCGCTTGCCAAAGGTCTTCGCCACTTTTCTCCTCGTCGAGCTTTAGCGACTTTCGTAGCTTTTCCTCAAACTCCGCTTTGCTTCGAAACTGATCGGCGTTCGTTTTGAGGAAGAAGTCTATTGAGTATTTCGTCGGCACCGAGTAGACAGTCCTCGCTTCTTTCGGCACGATGACAATATCACTCAAGTCGAATCGATCGATCGATTCAATGATTTTTGGCACTTTGTTATTGTTGTCTCGTGGAGGCTCGATGTCTCCCCAGTGTATCATTGTCGTCTTTCGTTTGGGTTCTCAACGCGAACGATAAAAAATTACAAAAATGTTTTCTGTTACCAACTTCTGTGGGGCTTTTATGGCTTTCTCCTTCGCCTCTTCGTAACTTCTTAGAAAGCTGGACGCATAAAATATTTATTTTCTGTTTTATAGTTCATATGTAAAGTGCATGTCTTTCAGCGCGTTTTTTTCCTTAAAATTCTTCCACTCAGAATGGAGGTTTATAGTCGACAAAAACATTTTGTTGCATCCTGCTTGGAGGCGTAGCGCGGAATAAAAAGGATAGCTATACGGTCAAGCTGAGATCATTCCCTTTATCCTCCGTCTTCGCATTATCCCCAGCCGACAAAGTTAGCCGACGGTGCGAGCAACTTGCCTATGGCAGCCGCCAACTTACCAGGTATTTATCAATTTGCCAATGGTAGGGGGTTCGTGGGGCCAAGCCCCCGAACACACATCTTTTTTTTTGTTTTCTAGAAGAGATATAGGAGAAAAACCGTAGTACGATGACAAATCGTGGTCTGATTTTCCCTCTTGATTCAAAAACTTGTGCTCATGTTATTTTTGTCAAACGGCAGAATGCCTTTTTGGCTTTGCCGATTTACTTGTGTCTTTATTTATTAGTTCATGAAGTTCTACTTTGCTGCAAAATATAGAACCGTGAATAGCCACCTTAGATGGGGATCGGTTCAGAACTGCTGCCATTTTTGTGGCCAACATACGGCTTTAAGGTGAAGTTATGCACAATTGGGGATTTCATATCTCGAGATTGGCTGAATTGTTTTGTTTGCCTTTGTTCTTGTGCCAAAAATTTTGTAAAAATCTGTAAAAAATATATATAATACTAAAATCGGCATGAAAGTTTAAGGGTGTCCACCGGGTACCAAAGCCTCTCAGAATGTTGTTCTTAACAGTGGTCATCAGTTCGTCTACAACTGATTAGTTTCGTGGTTTGCCGTTTACAAGTTTCCTTAAAGTACAATGCGAAAAATGCTTCATCATTTGACGTTATTTCGATGCAGTTCTGGAGCACTTTCTATTTTCTACACTCATAGGTGTAAGTCCGATATTCAGCTTTGACTTGATCGCTCCTATGATGAATCAAGCTCGCAGAGTGGAGCGCCAGGGTCATCGCAAATGGCGTCCTTGAATCCAACGAAGATCTCTGGAAACTTCGCGCCAGTTATCTTCGACGCCGTTTTGTCCTGAGAGACAGTCGTCCTTGTTGTCTGAGCCCGTGTGCGGACGGTCGGGTAGCCATTGGTCGTAGGCCATCGTCGAACCGTCGTCGATATTAATTCAGGTGCCTTCGTTCGCGGAATCGGGCGCACCTTACACAGTCACACCAAAGACAAACAGGCTAAAATTTTAATGCTCTTAAAATAAAAATTAAATAAAAAACAAAATTTCTATATTTAAAAATTCATTTTTTTATAATTGAATGTTTTATTTTAAGGAAGTGACACTTTCTGAAAATGATATATTATTTTTTGAATTTTAAATTTGGACCATTTTTGATTGCAGATTTTGCTTTAACACCCGGATTTTTTTTATAAAACGTGTCCTAATAGACTATCTGTAGTTTTGACTTAGGCTTAGGGCTCAGGGCTTAGGCCTAAGCCCTCAGCTTAAGCCCAAACCCAAAGCCTAAGCCCAAGCCCAAAGCCTAAGCCCAAAACCTAAGCCCAAAGCCTAAACCCAAAGCCTAAGCTTAACTAATAACATTTTTCAAAACTACAGATACTCTATTAGGCCATCTCTTATAAAAAAATTCGGGTGTTAAAGCAAAATCTGCTTTTTGATTTTATAATTTTTCAGCTTAATTAATTAAAGTACCAAGCCACATGGTTCCCGGGTAGGTTGTGAAGGCAAAGTCGGCCATGACGCTGTATTCGTCGAAGTTGCTGATGGTCGCCAAATGCGCTTTAGAATCCACCTTCTTACACCTACGCAGCATCGGCCGTCTTCCACGTGTAGTTGCCCTTCCATATCACGAAGAAGACACTGCCGGCGCGATCGGTGCAGTCTTTAATTTTTCTACGGAAAGCGAACTGTGCGTCAAAAGACGTAGCTCAACCCGAATCCGGACCATGGACCTCCTCCGGGTCCACTTTCAAAATTTGTGACTCAAATGGGCAGTTGGTGAAAAAAACGAGAAACCAAAAGTGTCTCAAATCAGACTGCTTACCCCAAGTTTGTTGTTTGTTTAATTGGACTTAGGTTTAGGTTAGTGGCCTAGTGGTTAGGAAAAGTGGTTAGGCCTACAGTAGGATAGTGGCCTATGGTTAGGTTAGTGGCCAAGTGGCCTAGTGTCTAAGACACGGTCTAGCACGAAATACGTCGGAGGTCCATCTACTGACCCTCACGCGCCTTTTTTGCAAGTTTTCTTCTCCAATTGTATGAGAGAAAAAAAATTGATTCTCTCTGGTTTGCGTTAGCTCCGAGCAATTCAGGCCGTATAAGGAACTTTCAGGCATTCTCTTCTTCCGGTCCATTGCGGCCGAGGAAAACGCGCTTGGGCTTCACGGCCAGGTGGACTCGTTCCACTTGACGTCCTTCCCTTTCAGGTCCCATAGTCTCGCTGTAGAACAAAGCAGAAGAGCGCGGTGCCGCAGGCTATGTGGTGTTCACACCTGCATAAAGTCAACTCCCGACAAGAGCTGTGACCCGGAGAGACCTGCGCCTCCTCGGAGAACATCAGGATCAAAAAGGCTTAGGTTTGAGTTGGGTTGTGTATGTGAGGTTTCGAGGGCTACCCTTGCAGCGCGAGGGATAGTATTTACTTGTGATCGGTTGTAATCTTGTCGCAAGCACTTTTTTCTTCAATTGACAGCGACGCCGGGAAAAGGAAAGCACAAAGCGCGATAGCGTAGAGTATCATCGTCGTTTCAAGAACCAGGCGATAAGATTTTTTAAATTAGACCCTAAATGAGAGAGACAGGCATCGCAGAACTTCAAGCAAAACAGAATTTTAATTTTTGAGCGTGAAAATTATTTTGGAATTTTTTTGCGAATTTTCCCAAATTCTCTTCGAACTTACTTTGCTTGAACAAACATCGTCAACTAAGAAGAAAATACTGAAAACAAAAATGTAGTAAATATTGCACGCATTTTAAAAAGCGGACTGCGTCATAATGGATTAGTTTCAGTATCGTTGATGGCAATCGGCATTTTTGCGAAATACGTTAACCGCATCGGGAGAGAAGTTGCACAAGAATCGGCTGTGACCAGGTCCACTCACGGTGCACGTCAATGAGCTTAAATAATTTTTTAATTTGAGAGGGCACTTTCCAGTTTAGACGGCAAACTCGGATGTAAACTTCCAAGACCACTCGTTGTGTTTAATATCGCAAATTATTTTCAAAATTTGTCAGAATTAATCCATTATGTGTGTACTTTCTGGATTCTTCTCCACTATGTTGTAATATAAACTTTTCCTTTCTGTAAACAGATTCTCATTTTATATTTCCATGTGTAACACTAGAGCGATGACTTTATTGCATATTCCTAAACGCCCCGTGCTCTATCTATTATTAACAGTTTGGTTCTATCTATTATCATAAACAGAAAGACTTTGGGAATCTGTATATAAAGGGTAGACGCGCTCACAACTTGTACATATAATGATTTTAAAATTACATGTATTTCCACAAAGTTTTACAAAATTTTTGGCATGAGAACGAAGAAAATTAGTTAAGCCAATATCGAGATTTAAAATCCCAAAGTTTGCATAACTTAGCACGTAAAAACATATGAAAATTCGGCTATAAAATCACACAGCACAAGTCCGGGCTGATTTTTGCTAGACTCGTGTAAATTCATCTATCGGTTCGGAATATCGAATAAAAACAGCGGGGTCGTAGGTCATTTCGAGTGAAAGTTCCAAAAAGCGCTTGGCTTCGCAGTGTTTCTCAAAGCCGGAAAAAAATCGGAAAACTATAATTTTAGTTTTGGCTGGAAAAAGGAAAAAAAATTGGAAAAATCTCTGTTTTCGGCAGGGCCGGAAAAGGAAAGAAACGGAAAAAAATTTTTTCCGACCCCGGCGGGAAAAGAAAAAAATCAAAACAGAAATTTTTCTGGTCTTCTCGGAAAAGGAAAGAAATTGAAAAGTTTAAAAATCCCCCCGAAAAAGTCACTAGTTCCTAGCTCCTAGCTAGATTTGGTTTCGGTGGATTACGGAATCCTGAGATTCATAGATAACGGGATCCTGTTGGATACCAAAAATTTGATTTGTAGCCATGTCGCTAAAATTGTGCGCCATGGCAGTGGGAACATAGCGCAAACAAAGAATTTTGATATTTGAGCGTTGGGATTTTGCGAACCAACGATCGTAAGCTGAGATCCAACACTGTTGTCGCAGAGAACATTTCAAGATTTCGAAGTGCTACGATTACCAAATTTTGAGAGTAGCTTCAGAATGTCTCGAAGATGATTCTCAGTGTCACAAAAATCTAAGCCTGCAAGCAAGATTGAAGCGTGAATTGGCTCACAATTTTTCTGGAAACCTAAAATTATGAGGAAATTTTCGCTAAGTCGCGAAATTATGTGGAACAGCTAAAAAAGCCGAAATTATGCGATTGCATAATCGTCTTTTGCCAGGACCTTAATAGGGATGAACGTCCGTTTGCGTGAGGTCTTGTCTCGAAAACATGCGCTTTTTACATAAATTTCGCACAAGTATATAAACAAACAAACTCGATTCTACACTACTCTACAATATACTACGCCCAAAACTCCCAGACAGCACCGCCATACACCGAGCTGAGAAACATTATTGCAGTATGGTGGCTTGATTGAAGCGCTCAGACAGCTTCTTCAAAATGACGCGACGGCCTGTACGATGGCCTGTAATTAGGAGCCGGAGTGGGCTCCTCATTACCGTAATCCTGAGCGTGATAGCCCGCCGGCGTGCATTTTGCAAGCATTGAATACTCGTACGATCGGTTCTCTTGCTTCTCAGGCTCGTTAGTCCATGCAGGTTGCAGTGGACGTTTGCTGGGCAGCGTGTCGGCGTAGTCAATCGGTCGACTTTCCTGTGGCGGACCTCTGTCGGGTTGAGGATTCCAGAGATATTGCAGTGGACGCTTATTCGGTGGAGCATCGACGTAGTAGCTTGCAGTATTCTCGACACCGACCGGGTTTCGCGGTAAACTGCGCACATAAAATGCGAGTCCACCGGTTGCAAGCGCAGCGAGAAAGAACACCGCCGTGGCGCCAATTCCGATCGATGCCGAGTAACCGATTTCTTGCTAAATTTATTTTACATAGATGTATCTTTTTGGAGCAAACACATTTACACTCATTGGAGAGCGAGCGAAAGATATAAATACAGAAAATTGTGGTCAAACATCGGCTTGCTGGTATAAAGTCGAACGAATTTTTTAGTTTGTTGAACTACTTTATGCAGACTAACATTTCCCGATTTCCCGAGATCACTGATGGATATACAAGCTAGTAATGAGCGCATGCGTCTACAAGAATGAGCTTAGATCTACCTGAACAGGTCGAGCAAGTATGTTCATCACCATGTTGTCCGGTTGCATCGCGTTGACATAGAAAACGCAAATTGCAACCAAGGAAAAAAATGCTATAAATAAATATCCAGAGCACATTTTGCATTTTTAATTTGACAAAACGAGAATTGATAACTTTAGTTAGTTCAATATAAAACTAATGTTCAGGCAGGGCTTGCTGATGAAAAGTAGAGCTGAACACTCTGCGACAATTGCCTTGCGACCACAGACTACACTGATTTTTGCGGAGTCTGCATCTTTACTTTTTACCATCAAGTCTTGCCCAAGCATTTAGTGCTAAAATATTTGCAGCTGCATGCTGCAAACTCTGGTTTTGATACAAATTTTTTAGAAGAATAAAGAATGCTCCGCTGATAAAATCAGCCTATTACTGGTGTGTAAAATCACATCCTGCTAGCCGTGAACAGCGTTTAAAACAATAAAAAACCGCTTCGACTCCCACACTTGCATGAACGCCACTATGCAGTGTGGCACAAAAACGCATAAAATATTAACCACAACATGATAGGCAAAATTTTTAGCAGAAACCGTCCTTGCATTCGTCCTCCCAAACGCAACACGCAAAGATTTTTAGCAGACAAAAATTTGATCATTTGCGTGATTTGTATAGCACTGTACAGAGCGCATCTATAAAGCAAACAAATTGCCTTCACTGTCTGTGCTCAATTTTTTTTGCTGCAAAATATTTAGTGCATAACCTTTCGGAAAGCGAAAAATCGTTTTTTCACTTTTGAGCAGGGTGCTTTTTTTGCTGCATTAAGCAAAGTAAATTTGTTTCTTTTTAGGTGTAAAATTTTTTCTATAATTATTTATAACTTTCAATGCAAGCACGTTCTGCTCAGAACGTAAAAAGGTCACCTTCTGCTCTGCGTTTAGTGAGGCCTTTTCAAAAATAAAAATTATGGGCCTAAAACTGTTTATTAACGACTATCCCTAATAAAAAAATACAATAAAATCGATTGTATACCCGCAACACCCATGCAGACGGCTGCGAAGATTGCCAAACGCAGCGTCTTGATGCTACCGAGAATTAGGCCCGCGCCAACCATGCCAACAATAAGCGAAAAACAAATCAAAGCAAGCGTTCCTTGCCGGTAGTCTAAAAAAAGTTGAGCAGCTCCGCAAACTATGAACTAAAATAGCTTCAAACGTTTGACTTTTTTACTGTCGCTTGCGTAGGGCATGCCGCCTCCACCTCCAAGTACCATTCCACCGCCTCCAGGCATTCCTGCGCCACCAGTCGTCCCGAACGTGCACATGTGCGAACTGTACGACCCGGACGATATCATAGACGTTCCTCCTCCACACGAGCCAAAGCCGCCGCCGGTTTGGTCGCCGTAGGCGCCATAAACGCAGATTTGGAAAAGACCTTTCGTGTAGGTCTGCCCGATCTCGGGCACGCAGGCAACCTGCCAGAACGTCGAGAAAAGAGCGGCGCAGGCGAGGCAAACAGCGATAAAAGCAAGAAGCTCGGCGACAGCAACTAGAATGAGCTGCACTCTGTTGATGGCCATTTCAGTGGATGATTCTATTAGCGAAAATAAATTTAAAAACTAATTAAACAATTTTTGTCCTGATGCAAAATTGTACAAATTTTCGCCGTGAATAAGACAGCGAAGGAAACAAATTCCGGCTGACACGTAGTCAAAGTTTTTATAAAACTGTCAAAACCAGCAAGCGACACATTACATCCCAAGAAGTATATTCATCAAATGTTCGAGAGAGAAAAATGTGCTTAAACACGGTTGTCAGTTTGTCGAGCAAACGTTCGATGAATCGTTAAAGTTTTTGTCGCAGAGAATGTTTTTTTTCGAGTTTGTCTTCAACGAAAGGGAATACAAAAGTTGGCCTTCATACACAAGTTCTCGCGTATATAGCATTTTTTGTCAACAAACTTTTCAACTATGCATACTATTCCGCATCAGCAAGACTGACGCGATGTGTTTACGGCGCACAACATGTCAACGCAAGAAAGCAAATAAAATCCAGCAGGTATGCTGCCAGAAACAAATGGATCGACACACAAGCGGGTAGCAATAGTCCTCGCTCAAATATGTTTACGGGAATTTCTATTTCATAACAACCTCGAAAAATGAGTTTTATAACTTTCCCGAGAAAGTATCTTTGTTAACAGGCACAATGTTACTAAATTTCTCTCATCATAGCAGAGCGTACATGTAGAACAGAAGAAGACAATGTTTAGTATTTGGTGCGGATATCATGCTGCCAGCTACACATTTGTTAAACAGATTGTAGATTTTATTTATAATACTATACTTGCGTGAAAAAGAACAAGTCCAAAGCCTTAGTGGAATCGAATTTCTCGACCTCTTGACTCACGCGACTCTCGACCATGTCTGCGCTCACAAATATAGCATCTCTGCAGTCTCCCAAATTTGGAACAAAAATTTCGCTTGTGTAAAGACAGCTTATTTTTGGCTTTTATTGTGCGCGTACAGTATTATATTCGCAACATTCGCAGAGCGACATTGTTAAAGACGCTATTCACGTAGTTATTTTCGCGATTAAAAATGCAAAGTCTTATCGTGTGCGCATTGTAGTATTTCCGATTTTGGCTTCTATCTTATCTTGTTGACCTTCTTTTTATGCGTCGACTGGCATCTTACTCAAACTGTTGGTTACATCGGGAGTGTCGCTGACCGCTTTTCCCAGAACTTGACGTCCGTGGTCTTTGACAAACGGGAATGCAAAAGTTGGCCTTCATACACAAGTCGCGCGTATATAACATTTTTTGTCAACACACTTTTCAACTATGATTACTATTCCGCATCAGCAGGACTGACGCGATGTGTTTACGGCGCACAACATGTCAACGCAAAAAAGGAAATAAAATCAAGCAGGTATGCTGCCAGAAAAAATGGATCGATACAAGAGCAGGTAGCGAGCGTCCTCGCCCAAACATGTTTACGGAAATTCTATTTTTCTAACAATCTCGAAAAATGAGTTTTATAACGTACACGACAAAGTATCTTTGTTGACAAGCACAATGTTCTCAAATTCTTGTCATCATAGGAGAGTGCACATGCAGAACAGAATAAGACGATATTTAGTACTTGGCGTGGATTTCATGCTGCTAGTTACACATTTGTTAAACAGTAGATTCCATCTATTATACTATACTTGTGTCAAAAAGAACAAGTCCAAAGCCTTAGTGGAATCGAATTTCTCCATCTCTTGACTCACGCGACTCTCGACCATGTCTGCGTTCACAAATATGGTATCTCTGCAGTCTCCCGACTTTGGAACAAAAATTTCGCTTGTGCAAAAACAACTTATTTTTGGCTTTTATTGTGCGCGTACAGTATTATATTCGCGGCAGGCATAACTCTCGGCTTGCAGAGACTATCCCCAACTTATGCCTTCGGTCATGTGGTAGAAAACATCATGTTAAGACAGCATGTCCCCAGCCCACAAGGAAGTCGCGGCAGGGAATCCTGGAATCGGCCGAAAAAATGGCAAAATTTTGAGATAATTCTAAGACTTTTCACATTGGAAGTTCATTTAAAAAAATTTTTTCTTTAAGCACGCACACCACGAAATCGGGCACTCAGCCAAATTTTCGATGAAAAAAATTGCTTGCAAATAAATTTGCGTTAATCGGGCGAGTGTGAACGGACTTTGTTGCGGTTTTTTTGTGTTGATATGCTAAAGGAACGCTGAACAGCAAGCTACTCAGCCTGATTCTGAACCCGTGGCCTGCCCTGCAGGCATTGCGTAAACCCTATATATCCGAAATTTTCAATGCACAAATTTTCAGAAATTTTTTTTAAATAAAAAGTATGTGAAACAATAAGTCCATAGCCACTTTCAGCGTTTGTGCGCCAACATGTCGGCTATTAGTTGGCCGAAAATGTTCAAAATTAAAAGATGGTTTTTGAAATCATTCAACTTTTGTCTTTGCCCTTTTATGGGTTAATAGGGGTTCGCCGGGTCCGTGGAGTGCCTTCGTACAAACAGCAGCGACGACTGGATCAAAAACGTTTTCCCTAGAACTACAACCATATTGCACAAAGCTTGCACCAGAAAACTTGTTTGGAAAGTTTCTCGCTAGCTCTCTTCTCAACCGGCCCGCAAGCTTGGCACTGTGGCACACAATTTTGTCGAGAATAGTTGCCACTTATTTACATGATGCGTGGCAGCAAGAACACCGATCGTTCCGCAGTGTGGTTAAAAATTGTGCTGGCTTTCATGTGACAGCTTGCGCATCCAAATCGGTGCACCGTGGCACGAGTGGTATGGTTGTGCGTGAGGGCTAGTTTTTGTCCAATTCAAAGCTGAAAATTCGACACAATGCTCGTACGGAGAGACTCTCTGGCAAATTTTTTTGTCGACCCACAAACGAACTACGTGGTATGTAGGCCTAAATTTCATCAAGCCAAATCCACTGGCCGCGTGTGCGAATTTGATCTCTTTGACCACTGGGTCCACGATGCGACTCACCAGCACATTTTAGAGCATTAACCGCGCAGCAGTTAGCCGATTTTCATAAAACGGTGTGTTCGGCAAGCGCGGGACCCTCCGCAGGTGGGGGCGTCAAGAGAATGTAATTTTCAAATAAACTTTTTTCTCGATTTTAGTGGTTTACCTTGAAAACGTAACGTCACGTGATACCGTCTTCGTGGTCACGCGGTCTATTTCAAAAATAATGTTTCCCAGTCACGTGACGCCATATCTTCTCTTTTTTCCAGCCTCACCAAATCTTCGTACAATCGTCCAAAGCTGCTCGAGCACGAATTCCTCAACATCGGCGCCGCGTGGCAACGTTCGTGAGCGAGGTCCTTGGCGAGGATCTTCTTGTGAAGTATCGGCCAAAATTCTCAAGCTTTCCTGATGCAGCAGCTAGCGATAACATCGTCAAACACTAGTTGCGTGAAAAAACACGCTAAGGTACTTCATTAATCTTTGCTTTCGCATTGGTTCCTGCTGTATACTCCCTTGCTCATACTGCTTCCACTTCGCTTTCGGCACGAAC
>JAQGBB010001635.1:0-12872 GCA_034691745.1 Prismatolaimus dolichurus
CTTGCCAATGGTACACCTGCACTGCTCACACCGTCCGCTAACTTTTGTCCGCGGGGGGATAGGTGGGGGATAAGGGGAGATAATCCCAGAACGACCAGTAAGCCTCCTTTTTCTCACGTCCTTCGGGCTCCAGGCAGTATGCAATAAATAAAGCAACAAAGAAACGCCACATACAATACACAACTATCGTTCGCTACACACATACACTAGTGTTACGCGTCGACGGTGAAGACACTTTTCAGTTCAACACATTAGCTCTTCAACTGCACAGACCATTCGTTCAGAAGTGAATGTTAGCAGGAAGTGCCGACAGCTCATCGTTTTTCAACGAATCGCCACCGCTGTCGGCCTCAATGAACATCGTGGACATTCCCTCACCGCCAGCGCTTTGTCTACTCCCGCTCGACTTCTGCTTCTTCACCTGCTGCTTTGGATACTTGAACTTCGATGTGTCCCGTACATCGCCTAGCTTGTTCCGCTCTGAAACAAATCCCATTACATCGTGCACGCAACTTAGCACCACAATCTGAGCCAACTAACTTCATTACTCGTCAATGTGTGCACACACTGTGTGATATACTGCACGTACGCACGTACGTACGTGCATAAATATACCGAGTTCCTCCCTCCGTTTTTTCTCCTCCTTTTTGAGCATCTCGTCCTCAGTGTCTTCGCTCGAGTCTTTCTCCGACTCTATTTCGTCGTCCATGATCTGCATAGGATTCTGGCACTTCGGACAGTCTCCGTTCGATTCCTTGATACTAGAGAGAGAGAGAGAGAGAGAGAGAGAGAAGTTGACTCCCATGCCGCCTTGCACTGCGAAAGAGCAAGCTTTCGCATACACGTTGCGTACCACTGATAGCAATTGATACAAACATCAGCCGCACATTCTTCGTCCTGACACTGCTTGAAGTTATCGAAGTCGTCTTTGTCGCCAAAGTAGTTACAAATGAAGCAGTTCTTCGTCTCGAAGCCCGCCAGACCCATCAGCTTTGCGATCTGGGGATTCATGTAGCGTATACGCTCGATGATCAGTTTGAACGTAGCCTTCAGCGTCGCCGCCTTATCAGCGGTACGTGCGTGCCGAAACTTCTCCAGCTGATGAAGTGCGAAGGTGCTCATCGTACCTCGTGTGTGAAGGATCTTCGAATGCAACCATGTGGCGCGCTTACGTTCGCGTTCGGGATAGAACGCTTTGCAGACGACGTGACGGGTTCGTTGCGAGTATGGCTGAGAAAGAGAGTGGGAATCGGATGAGCCAGATGCTGGTCATCGGGGCAAACCTGTAGCAAGCACGTGATGTAGCAGAAGATGAGCAGCCAACCGATCTGCTTGTAAAGCGCATAGTCGGGTGAATATGGTCCTCGAAGGCACGCAGCCCAGTCCTCGGAGAGTGATGTGTTCGCGACGGCTGGTGCAATCACGGTGAGAATGCTCCTGTAGCTTCGTGCGAGAAAACCGGCGCCATCGATCTAACAAACACGAAAGGGAACATTACGACCAGACCGTCTTGACGTTTTGCACAGTACGTGCACAGGTAGTATGCGTACGTACACACAGACGTCGTACAACATACTCGACTACATGTACATACGTACACACAGGTGCATCTGTAAGTGCACGTGCGCATGCAAATACATACATACGTACATACTAATTAGTACATATGTGTACTGTACACACGTACAGACGTACACGTAACGTGCTCAGTGCTCATGGCTGATCTACAAAGCCTTTTATCGTGTGATATCCAGTCATCTCACTGAAGTCCCCACCTGTATGGAGACGTAGCTCGGCAGATCGGGCAAAATGTCCTCGCCGTAGAAGTAGGCGAAGATGCCAGCGAGAGCCTGATAGACGGCGTAGTCAAGGAGCAAAAACCAGCCAACGTATGCGGCGCTGAGCGTCGTAAAGATCAAGTTCTTCAGAATCTGACTGCGTTCGTCCGCCGTCGGCACGATCGCCCAAACACTGATATACTTAGCGCTCTCGCTCAGCAGCATCGGATGAACGGTCTCGCGGCCGATCTGCTCGCGAACAGCCTCCAACTCGTCGAACTCGTTCGTGATGAAATAGTTGTCGAACGAGTCGCTGTGCAGATAGCGATAGCAATAGACAATCGCGCGAATGAGCGTCCAACCGAGGATCACGTAGATTGCTATATCGACACAGAACGAGAACCAGTCGATGTGGATGACGTAAAGATGAAAGATTTTTATCAGCTTGTCCCTCATTTCGTCGAACCGATGCGTCACGTTAACCTGTACGTACAATTTAGTGTACTTTCCGATTAATGTCCCGCACTTGCAGCTCTTGTTGCTTGGACGCTATCTTGTCATTTTAGTTTAGCTATCTATCCACCTGTTCGTTAAAGTGACGCTCAAAGATGAGGTTAATGTCGAACGCGCGATCGATGCTGCTTCTCACCGCCTCGAGCTTGCTGACCACGTCCTGGAGGAGATTGTCGACGATGAGACGCGCGATCGCTTTCGGGAGCATGCAGAGAAGATTGACAAAGATTTGCAGAACGCAGAGCGATGTCAGCAGTGGCATCAGGAGGCAGAGCAGGGCGAGATACCAATTATGCCACTATGAGTACGTACGTCGAGCAATTATGAATCACCACAAGCATGATGGACGTCGGTCAACCAACCGTTATGAACGCGAAGCACTCTTTCTGCTTTCCGAAGATGAAAGTGATGCACTCTTTGGTCGGATTGAAGAGGTCTTCGTTGCAGATATTCGTCATTCCCGCGAGAAACTCCATCGCCTATGCACGGCACGACTATGAAAGGCAGCAAGGGAGCAGCCACACATTAACCTTGTTCACCGCCCCGATGATCTTGACGAAGACGCGTTCGATCTGCTGGATGACGTCTTTGACGCGTTCGATGATGTTGCGCAGCTCCTCGAGTGCCAGTTTGAACTTCGCGTACTTCTCCTTCATCGGCTGCGTTGCCTCGCCGAACGCTTCGCCAGCTTGCTTGCTCACCTTGTCGTGGACGCACCCGAGGGTCTCGGCGACTGCTTGTGTGTTTCGCATCGCGTTAATCTGCAACAAACGCTTCTCAATCAGTTGGCAGCGAGCCCAGCCCAGCAATGGACAGCGTGAACAGCTGGATTCCAGGCAAAGGTACGTACGTACAGTAAAGAAAGCAGTCTTCCAAGTTCCCGTCAACTACCGTAATCGGGAACTTACCGCAGGACCGGTCAGCACGAGGACGAGCATCACTGAGAGGATGAGTGTGCGACCACGTGATGTTATCATCTCCGGAAGCATGAGAAGCGTAATGAGGCGCGCTACCTCGAAGCGCAAGCAGAGAAACGAGTAGACAGCACCACATAGGGCACACCAGAAGCCGGCCTCGTCTGCCAGCAAGTTGAACTTGAAGATGACGAAGAAGTAGACGAGCAGGACTGTTGTCATGCCGAGCACGAAGTGCGTCAAGATCATCGCCATTTCCCACTCCAGGGTACCACGCGTGACGAGGCGAACGATGCACCATTTCGACGGCTTCTCCCAAGTCGGCTTCTTCTCCGTTTCTTCTAGCTCTTCTTTTTCTTCCCCTTTTGGACGCTTTCGCTGGCTTGGTCTGATGCGGACGAAGACCTGCTCTCCCTCTTGATCTTCGCTTTCCAGCGGTGGCTCGAATTTGCCTTTCGAGCTGGCGGAAGCACGCGATCCTTTAGATCTCTTCAATTTTGCTCCTGTTGACGCTTTCCCCTCCGTCTTCTTCTTTGTAGCCGTGGTTGACTTGCTTTCCTTTGCGGCTGCCGCTGGCGGCTTTGATTCATTCGTAGGTGCCTTCGTTTTGATCACCTTGCTTTCTTGTGCCATTTCCACGTCAACGATGTAGTCGACTGCACTAAAATTGTGATATGGATGGTTTTAGAACACTACTACTCTCAAAGTAATCAGAGCGGTGTCAACAGAGCGAACACAGCAGCAAAAGTCTTTCCTACAAAGGCAACAGAGCAACGGTGCTGGGTTGGTTCTGGGGAGCTACAGTGAACTTAAAGGCGAGTAAAATCTACCTCTATGACAAATCCAGCGACGAGTGCACCTAATTAAGCAATGGTGACGTTCTACATAGATATGATAAAACCGTGAACCCTGTGGAAGCTTTAAAGTCTCTCTTTGTTTTTGCGCAAGATGATCATGCTCATGAGCAGACACCGCTGAATGAAAGTGCCAGGAAAGTGGCGTGGGCAGCATTCATCCAGTGATCTCGATTCTCGATCTGGGTAGTCTCCCTTAATACTTCCGGGCACGAGACAGTCCAGATGGAATTTTCCGAAGCGATCGAACGTTCACGGACAGAAGCGATTCTTAAACGATCACCGACTTCAGAAAAAACCGAAGGTAAGTTGATTGATTTGTGGTGTCTGTTAATACTCCCATTAAATGAGGCATCGACTTGATGTTTCATCGGTTCTGCAGGCTCACTCGCTTTGACATCTCATCATTTAATTTTTCAACCAAAGGTTCCCACTTCTGAGGAACTGTGGGTAAGTGTTGGGCAATCATTGGGTGTTGTGTCACCGCATTTCTCACACTTTCAGCTTCTATTAAAGTCCGTTGACTTTTGCTCTCAAGAGTCGGCCACTAGCACTAGCTTTGTTTTGCTGCTTTGGTGCAAAAACTTTCAAGAACTTTCCATCGAGTTCAAGACTCTCGACGACTGTTTAGCGGTGAAAAGAAGCATCGAAAAGTTGTCAAACCTGTGTAAGTTGTAAATTTTAACGGACACATGAATTGAATGCCAATCCACCGTGACGTCTATCCTTGTACTTCAAAATAATTGTGTGGTTTTTAGCCGATATTCGTCTTCACTATCCACTCTATTTTTCTTGCACTTGGGATCCCGTCGAGGACGGATGGAGCGCCTTTTCTTCCTCCGATTATTTCTCACGCTTACAATTACAATCAGAACGTTTTCGACTTTCTCGCGTCAACGTTGGATACGAAGTATGTTTTATTACACATTGTTTCCTATACTGACACATTACTTTAGTCCGTACGTATGTACATACATATTGACTTCACGTGATCAGTGTACCACAAAAGTACACAAACTTCCGTCGGTTCTAAAATTTATTATGATTTTCTCACAGCTTTGCTCCACATATCCGGAGAGTGTGATCGTCCCGGCTTCAGTCTCTGACGAAACGATTCGTGCTGCGGCTAGTTTCCGCGATGGCAATCGTTTTCCTGTTGTCTCCTACTATCACAAGGAAACTAAGGTGGGTTGTTTCCACTCTGTCGTCTGTCTGGTATTGCAGTACGCATGTAACCCCCCTCTGTAATGTTTGTAACCCATTCCATACTGTTTGTGCAAGCATGAGTGAGCAAAGTTTTTGCGGGAAGAATGGTAAGAATTCCAAATATTTCGGGGGGCTCTAGGGGTGAAGTCAATTTATCACCAATTTTTCGAAAGATTAATTTCGAAAAAAATTTCTCAAACGTTGGTTGTCCCCTTTTCCTCCAGTCGGAAAGATGCCCTTCGAAAAAATTTTCAGGGGGTAACCCCCACTCAATTCTCCCCTACTTTACCCTCATACCGATTACGTTGTACATACAGTACATGTACGCATACACAGACATGTTTCTTTTGCTCGAGCTTTTTACGGTAATAGGAATTTTTTCACACGTTTTTACAGTCTGTACTAGCTCGAACGAGTCAGCCATTAGTCGGTCCGAGTGGACGACGATGCCGCGAAGATGAACAACTTATGAACGCCTACTTATCGCCACTTGGTCGAGGCTACATTATCGATACGCGCAAAAACGAGCAAGCGAATGCTGCCAAGGCGAAAGGCATGTTGTACAATTTATGCCCTAGAGACAGGCTAAAGTTGCGCGATCCCGAAGCACACAGCGCAGGCAGTCGATCCCCTATTGGACCGAAGGGCTCTGAGTGTACAGCAGGCGGGGGCTGTCTTACGGTTGGGGTGCTATTTGTTCGACTAAGACGGACCCTCGACGCTCTCTTCTGTCTGTGCTATCTAACGTGCTTGCGCAGGTGGTGGTTTCGAGCTTGAGATCAATTACAACCAGTGGAAACGATGCTTTCGACCGGTTCCTCGGTATCCGCAACTGGCGGACGCTCTTAATAAACATGTTGAAGGTGAGGGGCAACGCAGTGATCGACGCGGTCAGCTAGTTGCTATTAGCGCTTTCATTCTATTGCAGCATGTCTCGCGAATGATTCGGACAAGTTTTTGGCACGAATAGCGAGCGCTGGGTGGCTTCAAGCGGTCTGCGATGCGTTGACGTGCGCGGCTGTTGCCGCTCAAGTGCTCGACCGCGAAGGTGAGAATGGAGGTAAGCGTAATGCAGTGGAGATATTATTATCTAATGCAGGGGTGTTGCAAACTTTTTTCAATTAGGGGTGCAAAAACTTTGAAAGCCAGTTTTAGACCCCAGCGAATTTTTGCATGATTTTTATAATTTGTTTTTACTCCCTTTCGCCAAACTAATTCCCGAAGCGTTCAGTGGTAGCTACGCCCTTGCCGGCATGTGCGTAACTAAAAGGAGGAAAATAAGTCCCGGGATCGTCATGTTTAGACTGCATAATTTCTTCCACATGATAACATAAAGCAGGTGGCTATGCGGCATGCAGCGCTCCGTTGTTTAAAGTTCTTACTCTCTGATTGTCATAGGTGTACAAAAGGGCATTTATTTTCCCGCCTTTATATTCGTATTTGAAGCTTCATACATGCTTGTATGTTTTTCGTGCTATTTCTAAGAAATGTCCGTCATCGTACACGGTTCGGACGGCCTCGATTCGACGCTGCTCGTGACTAGTCTCGTACAAGTCTTGTTGGACCCGGATACACGAACGTTGCGCGGGTAGCTTGTGTGCTTGCTCATCGTCGGAGAGGCACGGTCCGGTGTGTGATTGTTTTTTGTTGCTTGTTTTAGACTTCAGTCACTCGTTGAACGAGAGTGGCTGAGTGCTGGACATCCCTTTTCAACACGTTGTGCGCATTCGGCATTCGCTCGCAGTGTTAGCGCTGCTGGTGCGCCTGCCGGCGAAGGACCGACGTTCTTATGTTTTCTAGACTGCATATACCAGGTGCGTGTGTGTGTGTCTGTCTGTCTCTCTCTCTGTCTGTGTGGCTGTGTGTGTGTGTGTGTCTGTCTGTCTGTCCTCGAAGCAAGAGGATTGTAATGAGAAATACGTATTTGTTACGTATACTGTGCTTGTTGTGATTTGTGAAGCAAGTGTCCACTGTGGGTCCGTGTATGGGAGAAGTCTGGTCGAAAATATAGGAGTCGAACCCTAAACCATTTATGGAATGGGATAAGGTGACGAAGAGGGATGTCAAAAGTTCTCTCATTTCTCGACCTTTTTTACTTTGAGCTACAATGCGCTTTTTTGACTCGACCCTTTTGATTCGATTGTAATGTTTTGTAGCTTTTGAACCAGTTTTCATTCTCTTTCGAGTTCAACGAAGACCTACTCCTTCTACTCTTTGATCATTCGTACGCATCCGAATATGGTATGTGTGATGGACGGCCCATCAAAGGGTGATACAGTAGTTCCATATTGTCCACGAGTTTTTCGCAACAGTCTTCGATGTGACCAGTTGGTATTCTGTGTGCTTAATCAGGTACATTCCTTTGCGATTCGGTGAAAGAGCGGGCCCAATTCGAGTTACCGAAGAAGACTGTTTCACTGTGGTATGAACCAAGTATTGTGCAGAAAGTATAGTAGATAGGTGTACTGTGCTTCTGTATAAGTACTGTCTTTAAAATTTTCCTCCACCGCCCCTGAATGAGCACTCTTGAGTGGGGGATCTGTAGGAAGGGGAAGTCAAGTTGGACGGGTTTCCGGCTTTGCATGGTCGGGTCGTTGAACCGATGTTAGTGAATACCCGTTTTAGGTCGTACGTGAACCATCCGAAGTTCGCTAGTCAGTTCATGAACGCACTCTACGAGCCCAACAACGCGTCTATTTGGCCGTCGGTCGCACCGCAAAGCATTGTACGTGTGTTTCAACAGCCTGGTACGTGAAAGAACGATGCTTTGCGTCCAGATCTTATGGAATGGTGCATTCCTACGCTGGAATGTCGACTGGTCGTCACAACGACAGTTGCAGGAATTGATTGCTAAAGCGGTTGAGAACGAAAAACGTGTTGTCACGTCGGTCTCTCGGATGCGCAGGTGCGAATGATGTGCACGAGTTTTGTCAATTCAGGCGCGTGGTCGGCTCTTTTAGGCAGCTCGCTGAGCTGGAAAAAGAACTGGACGAAACGTCTTGTGCGTCTGCTGGTGCAGCGTCGTCTTAGACACACGTTTAATGGTCATGGTTCAATCTGTTGTTGGGACTGTGTACAGTACGTGGCGATTAGGCAGTATATACACACTGGCACTGTGATATTCTTTAACCTGCATGTGATCTGATCTCGTTTTAATACTTAGTGGCTACAGTATGTTAGGGTAGGATCGAGCCAGTCTAACGTTTTTAATAAACGTCACATGTACTGAGTGATCGGCAGATTTTTGAGCGTTTTTCCTTCGTGCATGGACGTGCACGTGTTGGCCACTTTGCTGGTCTGACCTAGCAGTGTATGCACGTATGTACTCTATCGTTCTACTACCATTGTACGAGAAAACCCAAACGCTGATTGGGGTCAAAGAAACAAGCTCTTAATTAATTAAGCGAAAAACAGCCACTGAAGATACATTCGGTTAGCATACAAATTTCTCGCTCAATATGGCGGGCCGCAGCACTCCAAAACGCACTAAACACAAGGTTCGTTGGCACCGTATATATGTCGTGCCGTGGTGTGTGATCCGTCGCAGTCAGTGACTGCGATGTCGCAGTGCGCGATTGAGAAATTAAAAAACAATTACTCATGAAAATTGAAAATTTTCAAGCTTGCTCACTGCATATTGCCTATAGTAACTCATATGTGAAGAACCTAAAAACCATTTTAAATTTTCGTTTGACTAACGATTATGTCTTTAATCTGACGATCGAACAAAAATTTCGTTATATTTCACTCAGGCTAAAGCCCGTAATTGTCATCAAAGTAAGAACTAGAAATGATATTTAGATTCCTCGCATATGAGTTACTATAGATGATATGAAGTGAGCAAGCTTGAAAAATTTCAATTTTCATGAGTAAATTGAGTTTTTTAAATTTTTCAATCACGCACTGCGGCACGACATATACACATACGTGCAGTACATAAAGGAAGTCCTGCCGCACTCTACTAACGCTAACCTAAGTACTTGTGCGTTGAAAACCCGCCGCTCGCCGTATCTTGGACGATCGGTTCCTTGCTCAGTGCTTCAACGCGTCCATCGACCTGAGCTTCGCGTCGATTGAACGTAGCTTCTCGGGGCGGATGGTGAACCATAATCTCCTTGACGAAAACTCGATCGACTCGAAGTCCCCAAGTTTGCACCACCTGTTGGACACACAACTGCACACGAAAGGCGATCCAGTCACGATTCGAGCTGACGTTGCGCAACGTAGATGTCGCGACTGCGTCCGCCAAAGCTGATTTCGAGAGCTCGAGTGCAGCCTGTACACGCAGCTCGAGAGCGAATGCCATAAGATAGGTGGCCAAACTTACTATCCAGCAGTTGTACGGCAGTGTGGCAATACGTTCGACATCGACGATGCACAGTATTATCGCAGCATCGACGAATATCGAAGCTGAGTCGATCGTCGTGAGAAGCTGATGAGAAATGGCGAAAGTGACGGAACGAAGATCATAGATTCGGTGGGTCTCGATGCTCGGGAGAATGAAGAAGTATCCGTCGAGTGAATAGCAGCGACTTTGCGAACTTTCGGGTAGGACGCGACCGAAACAGTTTTTTGAAACTCTAGATCAACGCGCTTGATCCAGAACAAGAGAGATAGCGGACACGTCAGGAGAACGAGCCAACAACAACCGAGAAGAAGCAGCTCTGCAAAGCTTTGGACGACGGTGCAAAGCTGTGGCGCTGGTCGTGCCGGCCATGCGGCTGGCGTTTGTAAGATCGCCTTCCGCACAAGCCGCGCGCTTTCTTGCAACCATCGTTAGCAGATCACGCAGTGTGTCCAGAACACGCTTGCTCGTTTCTGGAAATAACACTGATCGCGTGTTTCCACGTCAAACCACTGAGGATTAAATTCATTGTTCGGTTGAGGAGCGCCGGACTTCCGCTGAGACCCATCGGCAGACGTTTGCACATGCAGCGCGTGCCCTCGTAGCTGGCGAACGTCGTTTCTTCTCCCATGAGCAGGTGGTAGAAACCCCAGCACTAATTGATCTTCGAGAAGACTGTCGCGTTGCCGATTGCTGCCAACACGTCGTCGATGTTCGGCAACGGCTGAACTTCAGGATTCATCGTGATCGCGTTGACTTTGCGGTAGTCGACCACGAAGCACGTCTTGACCGCTTCGCCTTCAGCCTTCTTCACTACCAGGAAGGCAGGACTGCAGCACTCAGCATGAGCTGGTGCTTCTGTGATGACGTTGTTGTCGAGCATCGCTTTGATGTGATTGTCATAGTCGGCTCTTTGAGCTGCCAGTACTTGGTACGATCGCTCGCAAGGCAGCTCGAGCTCGAGAGGAGCGGAATCTTATGCCTCATGCCGTCGTAACAACCAACATTGTACTCGTGCTTCGTCGAGCCACGTTGTCAGTGGATTCGCGCCAAAAGAGATCTCTTGTACTTTGCCAAGCGTGCGTCCAAGCTAAGATACTTCCACAGCAAGAACAGCTGCTTCTCGACCGAATAGTTGTGGAAGTTACAGTACGCATTAAAGTCTCAAGCGAAGACGTGCCAGAGCTCCCTGATGCCGCCGGAGAATGTTTTCCGCGCCATCGGTCACCCAGAATAGTCGATGCCGCAGGCACTGCTGCGGGAAGTTGCTGCTGCTGGAAAGCTGCGCCCACTGTCTGTGCAGCTTGAGCCGCCAACGTTTGAATCATCTGCTGGAAATATTGGTGAAGTTCGGGTGGCGCCACTGCAGGTTGCGGAAACGACATCGTTCGGGTTTTAGCAGAAAACAGTTGCGGACGATTGAAAGATGACGGTAAAATTGCGTTCAGTTCGGTGTTCTAACGAGACGAGGAATCTCGGTGGAACCTCCAATGTCGTGTCGCTTTAGCGCTAGTTAGCATTTCGCTCCGTTCTTTCCCACCGCCTCGGTGCGGTGGTCAGTCGTTCGTCGTTTTCGGTAAGATGCAAAATAGCTGATTTTATTCTTATATACAACAGCATGCCCCAAAACATGAGAACGGCATTTATATATTCAATGAAAATTGTCCACTGATTTCCTTGACCTCTCTTTGCACACCACATATTTGACGTCACATTTTTGACTGCACTGCGAACTGTCAAATACGGAAATGACCTAATAACGTATTCTATGTGACCGATATTTTTGCTTCTACCTACATACCAGCCCTGCACGGACACCATGCTTGCACATTCTGCTGCTCGGTCAGGTCGAGGGCGAAGATGCACTTGAGATTTATAAGATCGCCCGGAGACGACGCAAGATAGCAGGACACCTTCACGTACAGGAGGCGACCTACAACGGCTGTGCGCAGGCGAGTGTAGCTAGCTGCCTTCGCGAGTCGCCTCGTCTTTGTACTATCCATAGAAACGGAGAGCTTGCCGCCGAGAATGAACCTAAGCATCATACGTCGCTTGAACGCGTTTGCGTCTTCCTCGCTGAGCGCAGAAAAGTGTGCCGCCTCACCAACGCTAAACGCGTTCGAATAGTCGAACTTTGACTAGTTAACCTCACGTTCGAGGTCGACGATTGTTGACGAACGCGAGCAGGACTGTTCACCGAGCAACTTTTTCGCCTTCAGAAGGCGAAATCTTCTTTCCCTTGTCGGATCGTACACCTGAGCTTTAAGATGGTTGTCAGCCTCAACCGTCAGAATGCGGTTAAAAAGCTGTACTACAACTTTTCTGAAACAGGCGGGAGGGGGGTCAACTCAGAAACGCAAACCGGGACAAGCCAGCGGCTCAAGTATGCGGCCAGTCACGTGACGTGCAAGGCAACGCGACCCAGTAGCCGCCCACGACACGAAGGATCGATAATGCATGACGAGCAATTGGCCACCACACATAGCATTCAGCCTTAGAAACGATCGGCACGAAGGTAGCGCGCAGTTCGGGTACGTCGAGTGATTACGCGCCAGGAGTTCTGTGCCTCTTTGAAGTTACTGTGATCGATGACAGAACTTAATAATCGGAGGCTGCGCCTCGGTATCGTAGAAGCTGCGCTTCATGTAGACCTAGCACCACATAAATTCCGAAACAGACGAGACGTGTGTAAGCTGAAAATCTTTGACGATGGACGCACATATATGAAGTCACACGTGGAACAGAGCAACGTTGATGAGGCTGCGCCTCGACGAAACAGGAGCTGTGCTCCAGATGTATGCGAAGCAAACGAACTCACACCTTCGCCAAGCTTCTCTCTTCGAAGGACGTGCCCAAATGACGTCACGTGCAAAACGGGCTGTAAAGAGCGTCTCGCGGCGCGAGATCAAAAGAACATCACGGGCAATTGGGGCCACCACCTGAGGTCGTCGCCAGGCTGTGCTCACGGGTCATCTTGGTTTCGTGGCGCAACGGGAATCGAATGACGATGACGTCTCCAAGCTGTGTTCACACCGTCGTCTTGGCTGGACGGCGCCGTGCTGTGAATTGATTAACGAAACCTGATTGAAATTACTCAGCGAGCTGTGAGGCGGCGTCTCTCTCTCAATCCTGACTAGAACCACTGAGGTACGGTAAGAGTCCGGCTCGAAAAGCACGTTCACGAGCTACGATGCTGCCTAAAGGAGACCAAGAACGGCTGAGCGAGTACCGCTTTTTCTCGGATTTAAGGCAGTCGGTGTAG
>JAQGBB010001636.1:0-12872 GCA_034691745.1 Prismatolaimus dolichurus
TGCAGAAGTTGAACGGCGTGTACTGATAGAGCGACGTGTCGAGATCGTACTCGCTACGAACTACGCGAATCTGAAGGAGCACGCAGGTCATCTCGGCCACAAGCTTGAAAAGGTCAGAGAAATCGGAACGCTTCTCGACGTATGCTTGATGGAGCCTTCGAACGTCTTGGGATCGCCAGTCGACAAAGAAGGTTCGCGGATCGGTTTCCAGGTCGATTAGTCGGGAGAAGAGCGCAGTTGTCAGGCCGAGAAGTGCAACCTCGTTTTGAGTGAAAACTGCAAAGTTCGCTTTTTCCGGGGCATGATATTGCTCGAGGAGTGCGTCGGGGATGTCGGTCGCGTTCAGGCTCGCAAGATTGGCGACTAGTCTTGACGCGCGTTCGTCTTCAATTTGATGGATTCTTAAAAGCTTGCCCTTCAGGCGCTCGACAAAGTTCTCCTTGTGGACGATTTCATTGATGACATTAAAGCCACTGCTTTCGTAGAGCTTTACGAGCTTGTTAGAGAGAACTTCTAAGCAGATGGCCGAGTCGTTGAAGCGTAGGCTGTCGGTTGAGTTTACGATGTAGCCCACTTGGCTTGCGGTCGGTTCGGAGAGGAACGTCTGGACCGTTCTTGTAACGTTCCAAGCGGTCGTTGCGGTGAACGCGAGCAGGAGGGCGATCCGGAAGAGCCGTTCGACGAGCGACGCGGAAACGCGAATGAAGTTGAAGATGCAAATGACCGTTGTGGTGGCGAACTTCTCGAAATATATCTCAACGATTTTGCGATCGAGGGCCATACTTATAAGCAAATGACTACTAAAGAGAGAAATAGACGGCAAAGCTTATTGTATTCTGTCAAAGGCTCTTCATCCCATTGAGCTTTACACCAGGTGGTAGTGCAAATTAATGAATGTGCAGTGGCCTTACAAAGCACCATATCAGCCTGGTTGTGCTTTCAATAAAGCTAACATTTCTCACGCAAGCGTTAGCGAAATACAAACACGTGACGATATCGGATAATTCGCAGCTAGTTTATAGGAGACGCGAAAAGTAAGCTCATAGAAGCGCGGTTCAAGTGGATGTCGGTGAGGCATATTAGTCAGATTGGTTTCCTCTGCGAGTCGGCAAACACCTCAAATTGAAAAGCAGTGTGCTAGCTGTTTTTTTCTTACTGTCACTGCGTAGCTTTACAGAAAAACTAATCGATTTGTATTACGCTCTGGAAAAGTGGGAAGGCCACAGAAATTACGCAAGGGGTGCAACTCTTGAAATATCGACTGTCTGTTTTTCACGCAGACGGAAGACACATTGGCGAGCTCAAAACTACGTAAATTGCTATAGCACGTTTACAGTGCTGTGTGAGGTTCGCTTCCGGTTGCCAGTTGCTTTCGCTGCGCCAACATTTCTACTGCTAGACCTTTGACAGCAACTGCAAGCTGAGCATTTGAGTAAATATCTTCAGACGCAAACCAAAAACGCCAAACATAACATTTCGCCTTTCGCAATATTGCCAGACCGGCGGGAATGAAAACTTCGGAAGGTGGAGCTTCTAAGCAGCTTCACACAGTTCACAAAAGGAGAAATGCCTGTTTTTTTTGCTAACAACACGGGCTGTCAGCACTTCGTATTCACGAAAAGGCGCAACAAAGGAATGCACAAAAATCGAAAGCAAACGAGTCACCAAATCACTCATTAGAACAGCAGAGATTGTACCATATAGCAAAACAATAACCGGTTACACGCATGTTGAAAATGCGCTGCATCTAGGGATCATCCATTATTTACGTAAAGCAAAAAACTGAATTTTTCGACCCTTCCCCCGCTCCCCCTTGTCACGGTCTTTAAATGCAAGAAATAGGCTATCTTTTACACATGATGTCAAGGTCGGCCCGACCCCTCTTCCTCCCTACCACTTTACCTAAATAATGGATGGTCCCCAATGCACTGAGTGATCAAACTTCAGTTCAGAATTTTCTTAAAATTTACTTTTTGTTTCACAAATTTAGCTCGATTCCGAAAAGTGCAATCAGGCCTGAAAAAACTATTTTCTTGCGTGCTGCCTGCAGCGTAGCGGAAGTATACACAAGGAGACCGGCAATATATTCAGAAAAATAATGTTGTCCCAAAATAATATTGCATGCAACATTATTTGGGAGGCAATATTATTTAGAAAATAAAACACTACTTAAAAACCGCCGGAAAAATAATGTTGCCGGGAAATGCTATACAGAAAGTTACGGTATCCTTCTTTCAAAAGTCACGTGTCGCACAGACACAGGCTCGTATTTACACCCACTCGCTGGCAGACGAAAACCCGTCATTTTACTCTTTTGAATAGAGATTGGATCATTGCGTTGAGACCATGTCTGCCCGCCTCCGCGGCGAATATTTTTTGTGTTGAGGCAAGATGCCTTTTCGGCTTGGCCGATTCCACTTATAATACACACATAACAAGGGAACCGGCAAAGCCAAAGAGCATCCTGCCGAGAAACAAAAAATAATGTATGGAATTTTTTCGCTTTCTTCTGGAACACCCTAGAACGTTTGGTGTTCAACTATGTGGACGTAAAACATACTGTACCACAGAGATGGTCGCGGGCTGGCATTTTCGGGGTCCGGCCCGGCTCGAACATGTTTTTCCCAGCCCTCGGCCCGGCCCGAACATTTTTCCGGCCCTCGGCCCGGCCCGAACCCGAACACAATTCGCAGAATCGCATCCAGCGATCGCACGGACTTGCCTTTGCGTGCCTTTTTGAGAAAACCCTGTACGTCTACTTGCAGTTTTCTTTGAAAAAAGTAGCAGAACAGAGGTCGGCAACAAAAACTATTCTTTAACGAGTCCTTAGTTGAGGATCGGTCGGCCCGGCCCGAGATTATTTTTCCGAGGTTCAGCCCGGCCCGGCCCGTGACCATCTCTGCTGTACCAGGTTACTGTTGACGTTTGCAAACTTTTGTCAATTTGTCTGTGGTTTGTCTGTCAACGAGGTGTTTAAAGCGTACGCAGGGCCAACGTAAAGCTCCCAGTAAACCGATAAGCAACCACAAATTTCAGCTAATTTTTTAACATTAGACCGTCCGTAGCAATCAAAGTAGGGTCACCTTGTATCGCACGGTCGATATTGCTTCGAAAGCAGCGTTATTCTCGAGTTCAAATCAAGCTAGACGTAGAGACAACGCTCGAACGTCACTGGTGCGTAGTTCGAACTCTCGTCGGTCACGATTGGGACCTCGTCGACGCTGAAGTAGGCGAACTTGTTCACGAGCTCCCGCTCGCTTCCAAGAACGCGTCGCGCGAAACTTCGCGAATTTCTCGATTGTATAACACGGAAGATCAGTTTCGCGACGGCTCGCGGCGGGATGCCAAACCAGACGAGTGGCGCGCTAGAACAGACGTCTGAGGTTTTCGATCGGCCTCGTCGCTCGTAGTGTGCAACGAGCCTCATTTGCGAGCAGATGATAAAGCCATAATCGAGCTTACAAGGCGTCCTCCAGATACTAGCCGCTTTTCTCGAAGTCTGCCCTGCAAAAACGATGCAGATATTCCGCGAAGACTCTCCCTCGACGCGTTCACCTGCACGTCGGCCCCATTCTCGAAGCGATAGAATTTACTCAAAACCTTTGCCGTCGCGAAAATTTGATCTTTAAAGCCTTCGAAAAATTGCTCCTCTCTAAAGCAAGCTTCATCGAGAAAACAGGCGACGAAGGAAGGTAGTGAGTGCTCATCTCCGAGTGCGGTGAGGTTGCGAATCGCGCGTTCGTCTGTGCCAACTTGGACGCAGAGCGACGAGCCGGGAAACTGTGTGGTCGCGTTGTAGACGACGTTGATCGTGCCGAGGTCTTCTCATTGAGGTAGCCGAGAATCGGTGTCGCGCAGTCGCGCGCGGTGAGGTAGACGCAGAGACGATCGAGAGGAGCCAGAACGCGGACTCCACGAGATGCGATGAGCGTAGGAATTGTCCGAAGCCGCCGACGCTCGTGTACTCGGCGAAGCGGCGAGAAGGTACGATGGGAAGGTCATTTTGGAAGCGAAAACTTTCAAGATGCTGTTCTCACGTGTGCGTGGTTGGCAAAAGCGAACAAAGCCTCACGTCCTGTTCTGAGGTATGTAAACAGCGGCGACTACGTAATTTTCTGCTTCCTCCTAATGGCGACGTCACTCAGAGAGACAGCGTTCGTTTGATATCAAATTGCATGAGAGTAACGCATTCAAAGCATCCAAACGCGACTGACAGCATTTCAAATGTAATTAGTCTAAATTTCGAACATAGGAAAAGCCTTCGAGTAGAATTTGCGAATGAAAACATCCCGAAAGATCGCTAAAGTAAAACGCTAGCTTGAGTTTGAGTCCGAATGCGTTCCAGCTCCTTCAACGACCGACTATGTTTAAACGTGCCGCTCTCTCGGTCAAAAGCGTTCGGGCCGTTCGCGTCGAAGTCGAACTTCAGCTGCGCGCACAGCGAGGATCGGCAGTTGCATTTGCTCGTTATTGAATGCGTCGTCGTAATACGTCTGCAATCGACGTTGGCGCCCTGCGACGGCTTTATGAGCGATCAGAACGAGCCAGTAGAGTGGAATGTGCGCGAGCGAGAGAGCACTTGCGCCTATCCATAGACCTAAATATGAAAAATGCGCTCAATCCAGCGATGATGCCGACGTCCGCACCAGCTCACCCATGCTAGAGCCGAGATCGCCGAGCAGCGCGTAGATGTCGTAGAAGGTCGACTCGACGAGCTGCAGATAGGCGTTGTTGCTCATCCGAAGCGAGCCGTAGAAGGCGCCGACCGAGGTGACGTTCGTGTAACCGATGCTCGTGAGCATGTAGACGTGCGTCTCGCACGCCGTGATGCACTGATCGGCACACTCGTCCCACGTCACCGCAGCGGGTGGCAGCGACTGAGAGAGGGAGTTTATCGCTTGTGCTAGTAAAAATCAGCATTTTTCAAATCGGTTCAAAAAAATTTGCAGCGACCTCGCGTATTCGACAAGCCCAGAAAAAAATTCGAAAAATCAAATCTTAAAAATGCGTGCGTTCCAGAGCCAGTCCTGCCCTCGTCGTTTACCCGTTAGACTCAGCTTTGCTTTGCACGGCCCTGTCGCCGGATTACTGTAGTTTGTTTCGTAGAAGTAGATGAGCGATGCACATGCACGCTCTTCGGTGATATTCGCACTATGGCATGCCTTCGTGCACGTGAACTGATCGACGGGGGAGCACGGCTCGCTCGCCGTGCCGGCCAGCAGCGTGTCCGAGACGGACGTCACTGCGGCGCTCGTCGCCAGCGAGCGGACCGCGTAGTAGCGATTATCGATCGATCCAGCGCCCGACTGCAGGTCGAAGTGCATTCCGGCGAGCCACTCGGTCGAGTATGACGCAACGGCGTTGCATGACGCCGGACCCGTATTCACCGCGATCGAATCCCTCGTCGTATTCAGCGTCGGCGCGCCCACGAGCGACATGCAGAGGCGATCCTTGCGATCGCCGCCGCCGTCGTAATAGGTGGCGCTCGCCTTCGAGCCCATCCAGACGATCTTGATGGGGTCGCAAACCGTCGGCTGCGTCGTTCGCGTCGCGAAACCGATGACGTCATCAAACGAGCTCGACTGCACCTCAACGCCGGCGAACTGACACATCGTAGCGGCAACGAAGCGTGTGAGTGCAAAGAGATCGGCATTCGCTGCATTGAGTACTTGCTCCAACGCGCTCACCGTCGCGTCGGCGATCTCGGTCAAACGACCCGGAGGGGCACCAATGTTCGAGAGAGCTCCCTTATCGAGGTCTTGAATCGACACGATGTAGAGATAGGCTCGCCATGCGATGACGTAAAGGAGTGGCGGGAGCGCCGTCCAGTTGCCGGCTGCCAACGCCGCGACGACCGTGCTGTTGAAGTAGGAAGCGGCGATAGTTTCGAAGCCGACCGGATTCGAACTGTAGGGATCGCCGAGGACGTAGTAGGAGCTGTTTGCGAGGAACTTCGATCGGTCGATGAGGATGCAGATCGCCTGCGCGTCGAAGCTAAGCGGCGTTGACTGGTTCACCTGGACGGCCATAACCGTCGGCTCGCTATTGTACTTCGCGACGAGCGCGACGACGTCCTTGATGAAGAAGATGGACATCGCGGTGAAGATGGCGGCCCAGACGAACATTTTGGCATAGCTCTTCCGTTCGTCGCTGATCTGTGGCGGACCGTGAATCGGCGTCATTTCGAACAGATCGAAAACGGCCTTTGTGAATCCACCAGATTCTTCCTCGTCTTCTTCGTCCTCTCTTGACGTTGGGAATAGTTTGAAGAGGAAGAAGATGATCAGGTGTGAAAAGGCGACGATACTGCCGCCGATCCAAAGACCTACAATTAAAAGCGAAACCATTAACTAAATAATAGTGGTCTTTCTCAGTTTACCCATGCTTCCGCCTAAACCCAGCATAAAGCCCATCGTGTCGAGCTGAAGGACCTCCTCCATAATTTGGTACGCCGTCGGCGACGGCTGGACGGTCATAATCGCGTCGGGTGGCTCTGTAGCCTGGTCAACAACTTGCGGATTGATTGGGTTGAGCCCTGGCTGAAAAAAGCCCATATTTATTGGATGGTTAGTGAAATAATAATTTGTGATGCTGTCAGAAGTGTGAAATGGGTGCCTCTAAAGTAGATATATTTGAAATGATAAAACGGCACCCACTGCACACTTCCAATAGCAGCACAACAAAATTCACCAAACATATGTCATAGGTCATGAAACATCGTTGGCAAGTTGTCAGAACTTCTCAAGCAGTTTGCGCGAGATTGAATAAATTAATTTTAGAAGTCAATACGTTGAAAAATAGGGAAAATTTCAGGCATTATTTTGGCGACAGATATCCAAACCCAGTTTAATCAATCTTGACGTATTCCACTGTAAATTTGTGAACCGTTGACACGATGATTTCACGCCTTAGGGCACACGTGATAGGTCGATAACTTACGTTACTAAAGGTTCCCAGACTTATGACTTTTTGCGCCGTACTGAACGCGTAGAACGTCGCCTCGCACGGCGGGCAGACAGCTCGCAAAGCACTGCGTCCAGGGTGGCGTCTCCGAGCCGAACCAGGTGTCCGTCGGCGACGCTGCGTTATGATAACGCGTCGTACACGTCGTCGCGTTCGGCGGAAGTGACGCGAAGTAGCCGAGCGGATAGCAGCCGCGCTTGGCGAACGTCTGCTCGGCGACGCACGCCTTCGCGCACGCGGAACGTTCGATCGCCGCGCACGGGTTGGCGCTCGTGTTCAGCTGCTGAAAGACCGACGATATGCCAACCGTCGCCGCCGCGTTCGTCTGCGTCGAAGGGAGGACAAGCCGATTTGCCGCCTGACTCCGATCGAAGAAGCCAGCGCCACCGTTCGGGTCGAGGTAGAACTTCGCCGGCTTGTTGAAGTAGATGTCGCCCTGGCCTTGGTTCTTCCCGAAGACGCTGTAGATGAAGCTGTTGATCGACGAGCTAATTTGAAGCTCATCGTTGATGTTATCGAAGATCGTGAGATTCGAGATCGGATAGCAGAAGAGGTCGATGGGCCGCCCGTCCGGGGACGGACCGCTCCAGATTGAACCGTCGGCCGAGCACGTGACCTGCGCGAGTGGCACTTTTCCTTGTCGGACATACGTGATGCTCCAGGTGGCCGCATCGCACCAGACGTTCGCCATCGCTTGCATAAGCGCGAGCGGATCGATTGAGCTCTGCTGCATGCAAGCCTCGACCTGGTCGAGGTACTTGAGCATCGGCGGCGGCGTGTAGCTGGTGTGCACCTCCTGATAGGTGCCGATGTCGTAGTCTTGTACGAGCGTCAAGATGAGATAGGAAGCAATCTTTGTAGACAACAGTGATTATAATTTAGCACAACTCACAAAGGGACGTACACTAATGACGCCATCTAAAAAGTTTTTCCCTCCTCTACGTCATCGACATTTATAATTATTATAAAACATATACTGTCTTTTACATATTACGTCATTTTTGCGGGCACCGCCTCCCTCCCCTCTAGTCAGAAGGTGACGTCGTTCATGTATGGCTCCGAAGATGATTCTCATCAGTCGCGAAAGGCGCCGCATTCTCACAGAAACGCAACGAAAGAATAAAAATTGCAACGGGGTCCGTCTGCATGTCTGTGTCTATGTGTGTACGATGACTTTCGAGGTAACTGCGCTATCGGTCCAATTTTTGCGAGTTGGGCCAAGGGGACAAACAAGTTTGTAAACTGTCCCAGGGGTCTATTATTGGGGAATCCAAAAGGTCCACTTCTGCGGTAAAACAGCACGTTTTTCGCATAACTTTAGAGCGCCTTAACCGATTTGCTTGAAATTTGGTGTGCGTTATCCTGGCGCACTGTAGTCTTGCAGGCACTGTCATCGGTGGTTTTATCACAAGTGGTTTCAGGCCCATTGGCGCACGCAGCGTCAGGAGCGCTCGAGGATCGGTACATCTGACTTGTTTAATATATTACTTACCATAGGTGTGTAAATGGCGTGCCCAAGTCTCGCTCGCATCGCTTCAATGTTCGTCGGCGAAACGGTAACGCCTTCGCCTTCGAGTAGCAGCGTCAGGTTGTACTCGATGAAGAAGCTCAGCGGGCAGCTCCGTGCGCACGGGCAAGCGGTTACCGTCGTGAAGGCTTGATTAGTGAAGAGATTGATGCTGCCGTTGGCGATGAAGTCACGCGAGAACTCGATGCAGACGGTCGGCTTCGGAAAACGGATCGTCGCGTTTGTGCTCATCGACAGTGCAACGGTAGTCGCTTGCCCCCGGTAGCGAGCGAACAGATTCACAAAGTCCTTCACGAACAGGGCGGCACCGGCGATCGTGAGCGCGCTCCAGAAGAGCACGCCGGCGGTCGACGCCGACACGGCGATGAAGCTGAACCCGTGGAGTTGCGTCTTCGTGAGATGCTCCTTTGCGTAGTTGCGCATGAGATAGACGGCAAGCATTATCAGTGCTACGCTCGTCATCCATCCGACGGGGACGAGCCACTCGATCCACCAGAAGCAGGCGAACCACGACGTGCACAATGGCGGTGCTACAAGAACTCAGCCATATATTACGTAATCAAACATGTACCGCGAGGGCCACTGACGCCGCGTGTCAGTGGACCTGAAACCACTTACGATAAAACCACCTGTGACAGTGAAATCGAAACTAAACTGTGCCAGGAGTATGCGTACAAAAATTTCAGCGTAATCTGTCAAGCCGTTCAAAACTTATGGGCACCCGAATTTTCTAGAGTTTGAGCTAGTGGGTCTGAAAGCACTCATGACAGAAACCACCAATGGCAGTGCCAGAAAAACTAGAGTATGCCCGGACAAGGCACACCAAATTTAAAGCAAATCGGCCCAGCCGTTCTAGAGTTATGCGCAAAACACGTAATTTTCACATGGAAGTGGACCTAACTCTGGAAATATTAGGCGCCCGGGACCCGTTTACGAAAGCAAACCTGGCCAATCTATCTACCTGCAAAAAATTAGCCCGCTAACTTGCTTCTTTCGAAAGTTGTCGTGCTGACAGACAGACAGACAGACAGACAGACAGATGGACGAACGGAGGGACGCCAAGTCCCGTCGCATAAGGGCAACTGACTTCGTCAGTAACCCTAAAAATTCAAATTTTCTGACCCCTTTCTGTTGGTAATCACGACAACACAAAGAGATAGCTTATCTTTATGTCTATAAAATTCCACGACCGGGGGGTAGGGGTTCCAAAAATTGCGATTTTTAACCCCTCACGGAACTTACCGGTGCACGTAGGCAGCTCACGCGGGAGCCACAGAAAGTGCGACTGACACGTAATTGTCGACCCACCACCGGTGAGCGTGTAGAATGGAAAGCAAGCGAGCGTCGCTTTCGTTCCGATGAGCGGTCGCCCGCCAAGTACTCCGCTGACCGGTCCCGCTATTGTGAGGTAGCCATTTGGATCTCTGGCGAGTTTCTCGCAGGTTGCTAGAACGGTAGTCAAGAATTTGCTTTTTGAAGAGCGTTCTGGCCGGAACGCGCTTACAGACACAGGATGTGAAGTTTTTCGACCAGCTCCCATCGAATTCGCACGTGTAGATCTCCGAGATGGAGTCAGACGCGACGAGAAACAAGTTTGGCACGCAAGTGAACGTGTAGCTGCTCAGCGCTTCGTAAGGGCCGTCATAGTCTTCGTTGATGGTTCCCGTCTCGTCGAAAATGTTTGGACAGGTAATTGCTTGAAAAACGAGACAAACGTGGTGATTCGAGAGATGTAGTTCGAAGGCTTTTTAGCTACACGAACTCACTGACACACAACGGGAACTGAGAACTCCAAACACCGTTGCGGCCACAGACCACGATCGCATTGCCACTTAAGTATCGGCCCAGAGGGCATGAAAAGTGTACGAGTGCACCGGCGATCGGTCGATCGCCACCCAAAATCGCGCTTGTGTTGCCCACGAATGTCGCTGTCGACCCAGAGTTCAGTGATGTAACGTAGCTCGAGGACGAGTTCATCGACAAACACGTGGCTGAAAGAATCACTCGAGCATGGTGCGAGGTCACTGGAGACAGTGAGTAAAAGGTTTTTAGAGAACGAAAACGCCCATTTATCGCTATTGATTTTAGGGCCACTGACGCAAGTCAGTTGCCCTTATGTGAGGGGATTTGGCGTCCGTCCGTCTGTGGGCACGATAACTTTCGAAAGAAGCAAGGTAGCGGGCTAATTTTTTGCAGGTAGACCCAAAGCTGAGGTTTCCTGTTTTGAACTGGCCCTGGGGCCTAGTACTCCCAGAACTAGGCGATGCAATAGGTCCGCTGCCATGTAAAAAAGAGCCAAGCTAGAGGTCCGACCAGCGTTTCGTGTGAAGGGGCCAGGGGGACCACGTGGGCTTCCTTCGAACCTAAATGGCCCCACTTCAAATGTCCGGAGCTCTAGCGCAGGTCAAACTCAAATAGAAGGATACATTGTCCAAGTGACACAAGAAAGCGTATTAAAGAAGGTTTTTCCGAACGTCAAGCAAATTTTTCGCTCGCTTCGCTGGCAGATCAGTATTTTTTCAAACCGTAAATATTTATTTGCAAAATAGCATTGGGTTTTCGGCTACGTGAACAATTTAACATCAAAATAGATGAGTTTTCTAGTGGCTATATTAGAACAGATGGACTCCTTGCGGTGCACGTAGCCCCACCTCGGGCGCAACCCACGTGAAACGCTGGGTCCGAGGTTCGAATCGCGGCAGTTCACGAAGTTTTTTGCATGTTTCTGGCTTGCGCATCACTTGTATAATGTAATAAATGGTGTTTTGCCGTGAAAAATATGTGTTTGCGTCAGTGACCCTCGAGGATCGGTACATCCGACTTGTTGATAAACGTTTAGGGCACTAGGTAGAGCCGAAATGCATAATCGCCGGACTGACAAGTATTTTCCCTTCATTTAAATAAATATGTTTGCTTCCAACCGACCGGTGCACGAGGAGAAGTTTGTCGACCACGTTCCCGCGTTTGTGCACGTATAGTTCGTCGACGTCACGTCTGAAACCTCGACGACATAGCCGTACGTGCAGGTGAACGTGTATGTGCTTCCGGCGTAAAACGGAGAACTGCGTGAAACGTCTGGCATTCCAGTAGCATCGAAAAAACCCGTTCCATTACACGTAATAGCTATAATTTCAGGCAAATTGATAAAACTAGCAGTTAGCAAGAAACGAAGCTAACCTTGGCAAGCAGGAACGGATGACCATTGGCCGCTCGTAAGGCAAGTGCTTGTGCTGTTGCCAACGAGCTTCAAATCCACGCGTACTGTGCCACCGCTCCCATTATTGGTCTACCGCCGAGTACCGCGCTAGCGTTCCCGAGCAGTGAGAAGTTCCCATTTGCGATACTCGCCGGCAGAGAGCACGTTGCTAAGAGACACAAAACAGCAGCTATGAACAGAAGTAAGCGCCAGGTAAGCACAGAATCGTCATTTCACTCACGGATGCAAGGAACGAACGCAGTCGACCAGGTGGCGTTCGGTTCGCAGATGTATGTCTTAGACGTTGTGTCCGTGGCGACCATGACCCAGTCCGGCAGACAGGTGAATACGTAGGTTGGCGGCGCGGCAAACACGGTGCCGCTTGAGTCGAAGATTGCCGGACACGGAACAACTGAAACAACGTGAAGCTCATGTCACATCGTGGACCATGGTCCACAGACTAAGCAAGCAGGGTGTACCGAACCTTAGGGGTCACTGACACCACGTGCGCCAGTGGACTTGAAATCACTTATGACAAAAAACAGCGATGACAATGCATTCTATTCACGGGAACGATCATTCGAATTATCGGCGTTATTTTTGCCCGAGGAAAATAATTGACCGACACCTTGTTTCCTGCGCGAGAGAGAGACAGACAACGGCTTCGACTGCAAGTGGACAGTGTTGTGCATCAGTGGCCCCAACAATTGCTTTTCGCATCAAACGCAATTTTTAAAAGCGAAGAATTTAATTTTCGCTATGAACCGAAACTTCGCCTCGTCAATGTAGGAACACTCGTTTTCGGGGCTTTTTTAAATGCTGCGTAATTCTGCCAAGGAGGACGCACACACCGCCACACGTTGGCGGCGTCGTTGTCGACCAGGACGGAGCGAGTAGGGCGTTCAGTTGACATGTTGTGCTCGATGGCCCATTAAGCCGATAGCCGACGTCGCACGTCCAGCTGATGGTGGTCCCAAGGGCGAACTCCGTTGTGCTGTTGCCCTGGTAGCAGCCAGCGATGATCCACGACGCGCCGTTTGCGATTGCGTAGTTCCACGTCGTACAGGCAGCTCAAAGGGGACACATTTTTTGACCCTTCTCTCCAAACACAGTCACTGCTGCGTTGAAGTACTTACGAACACAATATGTGCTCGCGTAAGCTGCGTCGCCGCACATCTGCGACGG
>JAQGBB010001637.1:0-12868 GCA_034691745.1 Prismatolaimus dolichurus
ACTTTTATCCAATAAGTTGACTGCACGCTTTTCTCCAGTGACCAGTTTCTTTCCAGTCGTAGTGTATTGGCCTGTTTTGCGCGAAACATTAAGGATAAAAGTTACAATCACGCTTTTCGCTAAATAGCGAAACAGTTAACATGGGACTCAAAGCTAAAAAGCGGGGTTCGTAACTGTTATCCTAACTTGCTAGCATTGACAATGAATTGTTATAACAAAGTTTTCAATGTTAGTTTCCCCGAAGGCTCATAACAAATTGCATTGGTTGAGTAACGCAAACAAGGCGGCAGACGTTTCCGGTGCTCGGCCGTTCCTAAACGGCGAAAACGCCCGGCGGAAATGCCTGCCTCTTCGTTTGTGTTATGCAACCATTACATCATTTGTGCATTTATAGCAGATGCATAAAGATGAAAAGGACTTTGATCATTGGTGTTATCTAAGGCATCAACTGTTCAATGCATAATGCTGCGTTGAATGAGTGCCCCTTTGGCCGCTTTTGATAAAATTTGGGCCAAGTGCCCCTTATGTGTGCGTCGGCTGCTATGCGTCCGGCAACAAGCGATATAGGCCCACCATCAAATACAAAAAGTGCGCCTCTAAGTCTGAATTATTCAAAATAGGTCCGGCAAGTCCGCCGCAGTGCCTGTAGAATAGATCCGCCGGGACAAAGACTTATTGTTCATAGAGGCGGTGCCGTGGACCTTCACTATAATTGGCGGACCATTTGTGCACGCAGGCAGACGTTTTATGCATTGTGAGGTTTTTTGGCAGACGTGATGGACGCATACACACACACGCTTCTTGGTGGAAGGACACATAAAGTGCACTTGCCAAAATGTGTGCACAATTAGTAACGACTTTGGAATTTCAATTATTTTAGAGATCGAGCATTCAGGCGCGTCAGTGTCTGGATGCTGATTGCTAAGTATACTCGACAAATCTTTCACGTCAGCATGGCATGTTGTGGCCAGTACACGAACAGTCTAAAGGACGAAAAGAGTCCGTACTTATTACAGCATGGTAAATGTTTAAACTAGATGTGCATAATACTTGTACTTTCTGTAGGCAATATAGGGCGCTATGCTATTCTTTGTAGATACATGCATACATTAAGTTGTCCGTCTCATTAATCATATAGCAATTTCATACTCGCCATTTTGGATTTAATTTGTTGTCGACGGTTCTCGAGCATAGTTGAATTTTGGTTACAGCAAATGGGCAGGGAAGTGGCGAAATACATTTTTTCATGTGCGCCCTGCGTAAATCAGTCACATGTAAAATTCGAGTTTTGTTCTTTACAAAATTGCGCTATAGATAGCAATGTAAACGTATATCACTCACTATGCGTACTTGTTCATTTTCTTGTTGTAGCAAGCAATCCCGTGGATTGGATGCCTTGGGGCACTGCGGGTAAGACAACGCATAGCTTATTCGAGTTATTACTCTGCTTCATGTTTTCAGCTTTTGACAAAGCGAAGAAAGAAAACAAAATGATTTTTCTGTCCGTTGGCTATTCGACATGTCATTGGTGTATGTTATTTGATTGCATTCCAATGAGTAACTCAACAAATTCAACGCCTTATTGGTTTAGGTCACGTGATGGAAAAAGAAAGCGTACGTTCTAGTTATGTTCTGTCATAAACTTACCAGATTATTTTCGCATCGCTTCAGTTCGAAAACCCAGAAATCGGCAAACTAATGAACGACAACTTCGTATCGATTAAAGTCGATCGAGAAGAACGTCCAGGTCGATTCAATATACATCCAAGTGAATATGACGTTAATTTTCTTCTACAGATGTCGATCGTCTCTACATGTCATTCGTTCAAGCAACAACCGGTTCTGGCGGCTGGCCAATGTCCGTCTGGTTAACTCCCGACTTGCGTCCTGTAGTAGGAGGAACCTACTTTCCACCCGACGACAGATATTACGGTCGACCTGGTTTCGCCACCATTCTCAAACATATTGCAGAACAGGTTTGACCAATGAGAATCAATTGGTTTCTTTTCTATCTTCTTCATGTTTTGTAGTGGCGTCAGAAGCGTACCGACGTGGAGGGTCAAGCAGAAGCCCTTGCAGCTGCACTGCAGCAAGCATCACTCGCAGATGGTGGCACCGCATCGAGTTTACCATTAATGCAAAGTATCGATAACTGTCACGAATTAATCGCGAGTTCTTTCGACGCGACGTGGGGCGGGTTCGGAAAAGCTCCGAAATTTCCACAAGGAGGTCCGTAATTCTTATTTGTAATTCGATTGAGATAATTGAACTTTTTTCTAGTTAACTTTGACTTCATGGTTCGTTACGCTTTCTGGCAAGCGAATAATGGAGCACTAACTGCGTCGAAACCTGTCGCGATGGTGGCTGCGACGTTGAAGGCGATGGCTAAAGGCGGCATTCATGATCATATTGCACAGGGATTTCATCGATACTCGACTGATAGGAGGTGGCATGTCCCGCATTTTGAGAAAATGCTCTACGATCAAGCACAACTGGCGGTCGCTTACACCGAGATGTATCAGGTATTAACAACTTACTCACATAGATGCATTGTTGCAAACACTGTTAACCGGTTAACACACCGATCTGACAGGCTGCACGCAGCAATGAGTGGTTGTACTCTTTCAATTCGTGCTTCCTATCTGCCTCCAGCGATCGACTGATTCGAATGTTTATTGTAGATTACGAAAGAGAAGTTCTATGCTGAGATCGTCAACGATATTCTCACTTACGTCGAGCGTGATCTTGGTCATCCGGTAAGTTGGACGTTGCAAACGTTATTGGATGGGGGGCAAAGATTGATTTATCTTTCAAATTTAGAACCAAAATAAATAAAAGGCACTTGTGGTATCACGATCTTTTTCTGTTCTCCAGTTAGTTGGTTTTTCCGATTCTGCATGTTTTTAATGAGTGAAAGATTTCGAGTTCCAATCTATACTTACTGTTGCTAGACTGTGCAACATCTTTCTCTTTGTAGGAAGGCGGTTTCTACAGCGCTGAGGACGCTGACTCATTGCCAACGGCTGATGCTAAGGAGAAGAAAGAGGGCGCTTTTTGTGTCTGGACGCACGCTGAAATACGGTTTGTTTGTTTGAAAGCGAACTGT
Organism: Prismatolaimus dolichurus; assembly: GCA_034691745.1. Classification (NCBI taxonomy): domain Eukaryota; kingdom Metazoa; phylum Nematoda; class Enoplea; order Triplonchida; family Prismatolaimidae; genus Prismatolaimus; species Prismatolaimus dolichurus. The sequence goes on from JAQGBB010001637.1 coordinate 3,107, forward strand.
TTTTATGCATGTCACACAGCTTTTCTTTCTCTCGGGGTGCTGGTTTTATCTTTGCTTTTGCTTCGTGTTTGATAGAAAGATTCTCAGCGAAAAATTGCCGGATCATCCCGAACTTACGTTGGCAGGTGCGTGCTTACTCGACTCGATGCCTGCAGTAGAATTAATTGCAGGGGTTAACACGCTTTTTGCAGACATTTTTTGCTTTCACTACAACGTGCAGTCGGGCGGAAACGTCGATCCAATGCAGGTAGGTACCGTTGAATTAATTGTTACGAGTACTTTGCATGTTTATAGTTGCAAACGACGTTGTAAGAGGGAAGTTTATTTTGTATTGGCGAGAAAGATCAGTTTAATGTGACGCAGTTGAGAAAGTTTTGAAGGATCCACACGATGAATTGACGAAACAAAATGTTCTCATTGTGTTGCGATCCGTTGACGAGACGGCTAAACATTTTCACATGGCTTCTGTCGATGAAGCTCAACGGGTACTTGCACTGGCGCGACAACGAATCTTTGATGTTCGACAACACCGACCGCGACCACATCTGGATACGAAGATTCTTACGTCGTGGAACGGTATTAACAGTGTAGATTTAGTTCAAATGAAGCAAATCACCGTCTGGCAGTCTGCTTCAAATGTAGGCTTAATGATCAGTGCGTATGCGAAGGCTGGAAGGTTTGTCAGAGTTTTTTTTCTGAGACTGTAATGCGTGTTTGACGCCGAAGATTGTGGTTGTTATGAAGGATCCTTAACGAGGAACGTTACGTCCAGCGAGCAGTGAAGGCGGCTGAGTTTGTTCGAAAGCATCTGACTACTCCTGATGGACATCTGTTGAGAAGTGTATACGCTGATGAGAAGAAGAACGTCGTTCAGTTGTACGTGCTTCTTTTTATGAGCAGAAGTTTAATTATGTGGCATATGGGCACTGTTTAACCTTTTTGGAGAGTGCAGTTTTTCTCTCTTGGTGTTTTAAAGAAAGACCATTAGTTTTGTATTGAAATTGGTCTGGTACAATGCCCGCTGAAACATCGTACGGTTTGTGCAAATAGGCCTGCACCGATTGATGGATTTGCTGACGACTATGCGTTCTTTGTGGGCGCACTTCTCGATCTTTATGAGGCTACCTTTGATGTCGCGTGGCTTGCTCTCGCTGAACGATTGCAGGACAAAATGAATGAACTCTTTTGGGACACTGAACACTACGGTAAGTACTGCGTTTCTTACTGATTGAACAAGATGTCAACAGGTGGAGGACATTTCTCGCAGTGTTTACGCAGTTAATGCAGCTGTTTGGTTTAGGCTACTTTACGAGCAAGGCTGGCGACAGGTCTATTATATTCAGGCAGAAAGAAGGTATTTGTATGTACTGTAGAACAGTTTTTTACATAGTTCCACACGTGGGCGTGGCTTAGTCTTACGGCAACCCATGAGGACATCATTAAAATTTTTTTGAAATGAATTATAAGTCTGCACAACGTTGGGCGATGTTCAGAAAAGTGTTTCCATCAGTTACCGTTCTATAGCTTTTGGAATAATATCGGAATTTTTTTTTAGTTTTTTAACCTGTGTCCGCATGGCCACGCTGTAAGAGAAATTTTGCTTGACATGTGGAACTAGATAAAAAAATTAAGCAACATACGCAATAAGTCAAAAGTTTCGGCCATTTATCTGTTGTTTCTTTTTCGTTGGCTTCTTTTTTAATTTTGTTTTATACATCTCGCAGATCAAGATGGTGCTGAACCGAGTGCCAACAGTGTCGCATCTCTTAATCTCATGCGTCTGTACATGATGCTTTGCGGCGATGCCTACAGAGACCGTGCAAGACAGACGATGTCTGCGTTTGCTAAACGATTGAATAAGATTCCTATTATCTTACCGAAGATGCTCTGTGCACTTATGCTCGATTTGCGCCCATCTGTTCATGTATGTATGACAGTTTGTAAGGGGGAGGGGTAAAATGTTTTGAACATTTCTAAATCATTGGCTGATTGGTTTCGCTTCTGAAGAATAAGAGGTGAAATTTTTGTCAAAGAGCTGAAAAGGGTGGAAATTTTATTCAAACGCTGGGCTTTCTCTGGTTCAACGAGTGGGAGGGTTTTGTGTGCAGTCACTGCGCTACCTTTGCCTGTTGAACTTGTAGATCATTATTGTTGGCAGCCTTGCGAATGCCGATACACGACAGTTGCTTGATGTCGCTAATTCTGTCTTCCTTCCCAATATGAAGCTCGCTGTACTTGACGAAAAGAATGGTATGCGAAAATACGATTGTACGTCTGTATGTGTGTCTGGCTCGTGCAAAAATGTGCAGTGCACACATATGGATATTTATGTATATTTCTGATTTCTTTTAATTAAGTGGTGTTTTCTATACTCAGATTCGTTTGACTTCTTTGTCCAACGCTGCCCGCACATGAAAGCAATGCAGATGGTGGACGGCAAAGCGACTGCATATGTTTGCAAGAATCTCGTTTGTACTGAACCACTCACCGAAGCGGCGAAACTTCGAGATCAACTTATCCTCACTGGCTGATCTGGATGCTTTATTTTGTCGGAGTAAAGAAAAAGCGAAGAGCTTCATGCTGCGCTGCCGGATTCTTTCATTTGCTGGTCGCTTTCGTTCGTACTTTACTGTACGAAACGTTTTATATGAGTGCTCGACGAAGCTAGTGAAGACAACGCTTCGTTGTTGGTTTCTACATACTGTACATAGTACGTTGATTAGCTTGATCTAGTCGTCCATCCAGTGCGGACTTACTTGTGCTACATTTGCGTGTTATGGTTCAGCAGTTGTAGGCAGGGTGCTTTCTTCTTTTTTGATTTAACTACTGTACATACTGCAGAGGCCTTCTGTGGACTAAATCTATGAGTTTTTAGTGTCAATGACTGTTGAAAGTGTGCAGTGTTGATTTGTCGGCAGAGGGAGAAATGTTTCATCCATTTCTGCTGATTCGTGCGGCTAAAGTACCGCTGTTTGGATTGAGTCAGTCTGTACAGGGAAGGATGTGCGTGTCCTCGCCTCACCCTCTCTCGTTCGGAGTTCTCGATTTGTTTATTTTTTGTGTGCGCTGTCGAGCTTTGTCTGTGCAGATTAGTCGTTGTTTTGCATTCAGCGGCGTTCGCGGCATGGGGAAGTCTTCGAAAGACAAAAGAGATGTGTACTATCGGTTGGCGAAGGAAGAAGGCTGGAGAGCACGTTCGGCTTTTAAGCTTATTCAAATTGACGAGGAGTTTGGCATCTTTAGCGGTAGGTTATTTCTGTTTTGCGGTGTTTTCAGATTATTTTATTGCCGTATTTTGAAACCGTTTAGGAGTCAGAAAGGCCGTTGATCTGTGCGCTGCGCCGGGTAGCTGGAGTCAGGTAGCACTATATGGCGACGGTCAAATTTGAGCCGGCCTAACGCTAGGATTTGTTTTAGGTTCTAGCCACGAAGCTAAAGTACGTTGCGTCGTGCGCGATTCGTTTAATGTACACGTTAAGTATGCGTATTTTGGCCAACCTAATACTGTGCTCACAGTGTATAGTACCTGGTACTGCCGTATGATATATACATTACATATACGTGTTCTATGTAGTACATACTGTACATTACGTGCAGTGGTAAACAGGTTTTCGACCAACCATTTTTGTTGTGATTGTGGCGCTGAAGAAGTTAAGATGATTTATGCAGGCAACCGGCTGGCGTAGAGCAAGCGAAGATAGTTGCTGTCGATTTGATGGAAATGGCGCCGATACCTGGAGTGGTTCAAATTCAGGGCGACATCACAAAGGTAAGTGGTGCAAAGTTGTGCCATGATGGACTCCTAGTGCTGACTGCTGTCCTCGTGTGTGAGTAGACGTCAACAGCGGAGAAGGTTATCGCCAATTTTAAAGGCGATAAGGCTGATCTCGTCGTTTGCGATGGCGCTCCCGATGGTAGGCGTTTCGATTGAAGCAAGTGACACGTTGTGCGAAGACTGTAGGGGTTTTTTTCTATAGTTACCGGCCTTCACGATCTTGACGAATACATCCAGGGTCAGCTGCTTATTTCAGTAAGATGCTTTGCGATATGCGTGTACGGTAGGCTCAAGGCTGAGTTGATTTTTCCGCCTCGCGAGCTGTGATGTAATTTGTCGCTAGCTGAGTCGTTCCAAGCTCTTGCTTGAGATCGATCTCGGTGAGTGGGCGGTTTGGCGTGACTGTTGTGGGTGGTTGCTTGGTCGCAAGACGTCATAAGGGGTCACGCACGAGTGCTGGTCACTTCTCGCGAGGGCCACCCCTGGGAAGGTCTGAGAGGAAGCCACACGCGTGAGCGTGAGATTCTAGCAGGATCGCGCGACTAGTCGCGTCCGCGGGGGCGACGAGAAACGCCTCGGCCGACGGCGCCTTGATCGGCCACGACGCCCGCTCGCTGGCCGAGCTGGCGGGCGGGACGAGCCGAGCGCCGACCGTCGGCTTCGAGTTGGGAGCGTCCCTGGCTGGCAGTGTTGAGTGCGATAGACGTTCGAGAGGAAACTCAATTCAGACTACTCTGCGACCAAGCACACCCACGCGGCTTGCCCGAGCCGTCCTCTCGCCGGTCTCAGCGGGCGTCTGACTGAGCCTGTGGAGGCTGAACGAAGAAGTGGCATTTTTGATTGTTGACTGCGCGATGGCAACGTGTTCGCTCGTTTTGCGGACTCATTTCAGGCGTTGAACATCACGACGTTTGTACTGAAACCCGGAGGAACATTTGTTGCGAAGGTTTGTCTCATGACTTCTGTTTGAAAACCTTGTTTTGGTTCTCTCACTTTTGTATGTGAGGTCTGCTGCTGCATCTACAATTAACGATGCTGGATATATCGTGGCGTCTATCTACAATTGGTATTAGCTGTTTCACTTGCTTTTACAGATCTTCCGCGGGAAAGACGTGACGTTGTTATTCGCACAGTTGCAACTCTTCTTCGAGCATGTGACGGTGGCGAAACCCAAATCGAGTCGGGCTTCGAGTATCGAAGCGTTCGTCGTCTGCGAGAAGTTCGCACTTCCTCCTGGTTACGTCCCGATGATGACGAATCTGATGTTCGTTGATGACTACGACGACGCTGTCAAATCTCTCGAGGGTGTCAGCAAGTTCATTGTACCGTTTACTGCATGTGGTGACATGTCCGGGTGGGATTCGAATCGAAGCTACGATTTACACCCCCTGCAAGTATGTACAGTCGAGGGTACTGCCTGGAGAATGTGTCGTGCGTGTTTCTGACTCGCAATAAAATCAAACGGTAGCTAGATTTTTGCTTTTCCCACTCTTCCAGACGAGTCAGACGGGTGAGTACGTCTTTCGACCGCCTGTGCAGAATCCGATTAATCCGCCGTACGATTATGCGATAAGTCTCAAGAAGGCACTGCGTTTGGCCAAGCCGTCTACTGCTGGGGCTCAAAGTCTAGATCGACAGACGAATGATGATGCTTTAGAGAAAGATGTGTCAGTTAGTGCCGCGGGCTGCTCTTCATCGATTTCACATATAACTGTGCCGCAAGAGGAAGAAACAACTGTAGATCGTGCGTCTTTTGGCGTCGTTAAACATCGGTCAACTGAGTGGAACGCGTTGATAAACTTGCAAGAGATGGATGCTGCTGTCGCGGACTCGTCGTGCGGGCTTGATAAAACCTAGCAAGGACTTTTGTGTGTTTTTAGTATGTACACGTACTGTACGTATTGGCTGCAGTACGCTTCAAACATGTGCGATTTTGTCTCTTGTCGTGTTCTGCGTGATAACTGCTGTTATAACAGCACTTTTGATCTAGCCACTGGCTCGAGCGACCACGCCTTTTTAGCCAGTTGCACGAAGCGTTTTGTTATTTTCGCCCGTGTTTGTGTGCTTGCAGGCAAGCAGTCCAAACTTCACGCGTCGGGTCACTTAGCTGCTATGGACGATGACGATGAATCCGACGATCTGCCACTTCCGCGTAATCCAAACTTCAATTTCGATGAGTGGGAGAAGGTGCGTCATCTGCGCCGGAAACGGACAGTCCTGTTGGTGTACTACCAGTAGCGCCACGTGGAGCACGTAGTGCAATACCCTCGCTCCTCGTAGTTGCTGCTTAATGCGTAGTGCGTATCGTCATCGACGATCGTTCGTTCGTAGGAGCTCTCAACGCATCCGGCGTTTATGATGAAGGAGCCAAGCACGAGTGGGGGAGATGTGTCGCTCGCGCTCGAAGCGCTGCAGGCTATGAAGTACGACGATGATGACGACACGGCAGAACGTGCGTACTGCCTACTGTAGCTGTATTTCGTACTGGGGTGATGGCGAGGCGCTCACGCGAAAGCGGGGTTTATTATAATGGTCATAAACGGGGTCGTTTAACGGGAAAAAAAGAAATAATTGAACAAAAAGGAGAAATAATGAATGTCGTTTAGCTGGGTTTTCTCTCTTTTGTAGTATGGTAACGTAATCTATGTACTTCGTGCCTACTGCATCTCGTCTGCGTATATGCGTGTACGTACTGTACTCATACTCATGTACGTATGCAGTACAGCAAAGATAATATCACTCACTCTCTTGTTCATGCTCAGCGTTCTGATCTGTTTCGTTTTTTGCACGTGCAGAGAAGGCGCGCGTTCACCGCGACGACGGTAATCGGTATTTCAAAGTGAGCAAGTACCGACAGGCGGTTGACAGTTACACGGAGGCCATTCAGCAGCGTTGCGCCAACCGCGAGCTCAATTCGGTGCTCTTCGCAAATCGTGCCGCCGCGCACGTTCGTCTCGGTGCGTACCTGTCCCCGACTCTTAATGGTCTGTTTCATCGTCTCTTTCTGCATGCAGGCAACACCCGCTCCGCTCTGAGGGACTGCGTGCTTGCGCGAAAGCTCAATCCGTGCCACGAGAAGGCGCTTTTGAGAGGTACGTCCGTGTATACGTACTGTACGGCATCCTCTTTTGCGAAAGAAAGCTTGCGCGGTCTCCCCAGCCTGCAGCAAAGAAGGCGTACGTACATTCATTTTTTGCGTGTCGAGTTATGCACAGTACTGCGCATGCACCATGCCGAAAAGCTCCGCATAAGCCATCTACACGTATCTCGCACTCGTGTAGTTGCTTGCCATCCGTCTGCTATATTGAAGTTACATACTGTGTGTACTAACTAGATGATGAGGATGTAAGCGTGATTGAGACCCGATCTGACGTCTCGCTCTCTGCCGCCTCTTGCAGGTGCCGAGTGTTTGCTAAAGCTCGAACTGTTCGCAAAAGCGATCGAGTGGTGCAGTTCGTCCATCGACGTTCTTCTTTCTCGATCTCCTCTCGCTGAGACGACGACGCGTGCCGTCGAGAGCTTGCGAAACTCGCAGCGAACGGCCGAATCCGCAAAGGTGACGATTGTGCCTACTGTATGATGCGTATGCGTACAGACAAACACACTAGGCTCGGCTAGCTCGTGTACATATCGTGCGTGCAGTGTGATTGTGTACGTACAGTACGTATGCATACTGTGTGCGTCACCTTGGTACTGCATATAGTGTGCGTAGTCGACCGAAGCTCTCAACGTGCACACGTGCATGTTTGCTTCGCTGTTGTGTTAAAGAAGGCTCAAGATCGCGACGCCCGCCGCGAGAACGCACGTCGACAACGATTGGCGGCCGAGCAGAGGGAACTGGTTGCCGCACTGCGTGAGCGTCATGTGCGGCTGTGGGACGCGGACGATGCTGAGGCGGTATTTGGCAGCGCTGTGCCTGATCTTTCGGTGCTCGACGTTGAACTGCCTGCTGGCGCTGGTGATTGCACAGCACTGCCGTCAGAGCGTATCACCACGCGTGTGCGGCTCTCCAGCGAGGCGAGCGACGGTGAGGCCCGTCGTTTGCTCTGGCCTATTCTCTTTGTTTATCCCGAGTATCAACAGACGGACTTTGTGCAGGTGTTCGATGAGACGCTGAGGTGAGGAAGAGCGAAAGCTGCTTGCTACACGTAGTTTTCAATAAGACCAGTCAGAGGACGCTGCGGCATTGTGGTGTATGCAGCACGTAGTAACGCATGCTGTACTGCACAGCTTTCAATGCGGTCTTCCTTTTCATCTAGTTTGGAAAGTCAGTTGGCGGAAATGTTCGGCGAGGGGAACGCGCCGGCGTGGGACATCAATCGACGCTATACGCCCGACGTCATTGAGGTACTGTTTGATCCACGTAACTGTAATGGGTGAATCGTCGAAAATTTGCTGCGATTTTTGGTTTTGTCTTTGAGTTGTCTTTTTGTTTTTGGCTTTGGCCCAAAGAACGTGTTTTGGGTTGAAAAAAGTCGATTGGAAGCGAAAAATTTATCCACGAGGGTAGGTCTGCACAAAATTCTTTTAACCGAAAATTTTTCGACGGTACTCCTCTATGGGTCAATTTTTTGCTTCAAATCGATTTTATTTCATTACTAAACGTACTTTGGACGATTTGGAGCAAAAAATTTGACCAAAATGTGTTCCAGAAGAACACTCTGGAACACTAGGTGAACATTAAGGAACATTGATCTGAGAGGCAATCTGGACTGGGAAGTTGCCGATAGTCTGGGGAATAAGTTGTACGAATTTTAAAACTCCGATGACTGGGGCGAGTTGGTTTGATGCAAGTGTACCCCACTCTGCATCTCAGTTGGCATGTGCGTAAATAACGCTCGCTGATTTTGCGCCGGAGGGCATAAGTCGCGTGAGGCAACGCACGTCTCTGAGCGAGCGCTTGGCTCAAAGAGCATGTACAATACCACAAGCACTTGCCCAGTTTTTGACTGTCCTGACTATGGGCGACCATGTTGGGTCATTGTTCGCTTGCAGGTGTTCTTCGAGAACTTTGGCAGCAGTGGGCTTGTTCGCGTTGGCCGCTCGACACCTCTTGGGAGGGCGATCGGCGACGAGCGGTAGGTGGAACCGACGTATGTACCATTCTTGGAGCGGGAGAACGGAGATAAGATAGGTCTTTTTCAACGCAGGTTTCGTGTGAAACGCGGATTGCCGACGTTCGTTGTTCTCTCGACTGCGAGCGAGAACTTCTACGCTGACTATCTCAGACGGAGTGGTGGATGCTGTGGCGATGTCTAACATTGTTTCTCGCACTATGAGAACGGCGATCAGTTGATCGATGACTTCTTGTAACATTAAGAAGACGAAACTCGATAAAGCAGATCCCCAATGTCGCTGTTAGCTAACAGCAGCTTTGTACTATCAGTTACAGTCTGCTGATGCGTACGCATGGCTGAGAGATCATGTCTTTATTGTGCGAATCGTTATATGAAGAGTTAAACGTGTCTGCATCAAGTGCGTGCTCAAAGCAGTGTGTATAAAGTGAATGTATAACCCAAATTCGGGACGAAAATATCAAATTCCGCATCTGTAGAACATAGGTAAACTTTTTGAGCCCATTTTTGATGCATGCCGGTGTGGCACATGCGCAATAAAACTGTAAATGGAAGTTATCAAACGCAGGCGCAGCGAGCAAAAATTTATATAAACTTCCGAGAACTTCGGCAAAATTATCAAATTCAGGACGTTTTTGAAATTATCACTTTAATTCCCGAGGCGTCGACATGCTGTCACAGTATGCAACCAAGTACAGCTACCTGTAATGCTTCGTTCATTCACTCATGCATTGGCACAACATCAAGGTTTATCAAACAACGACGTTAGCCAAGCAACTACAGAACACAGCTCATAGCAGTCTTGTTTGACGAATTGGAAATTTGATGCGTCTAGATAACCAAAAGCTAAAGCCATGCTTCACAACCTTGCAAACAGCACAATCCACTTCACGAATTTGGTGCACAACATGA
>JAQGBB010001638.1:0-12868 GCA_034691745.1 Prismatolaimus dolichurus
TGCTGCCGTCTCGCAGCCGAGGAGCGAGCGTCGGCATGCGAGAAACGAGGACTCGGTATAGACGAGCGCTGCCCGGTTTGACGGGAACATAGCCGCCTGCTCGAGGTGCATGAGAAGCGCTAGGCACGACATGCGCGCTTTCCAGCTCACTGTTGCGCAGGTTGCGAACTTGACGGGCGTTGTTGGGAGAACAATTTGAAAGCATATGGTAGGATTACGGAACATCGTATTCGAGTGGATGAGGGAGATCTGGTCCGTTGTTTGCTCGTACGTGAAGGCCACAAGTGTGTTCGTGGTATCGAACGCGAACAGAAAGGTACACACTACGAGACTTGAAACAACGGCTAGTGAGAGGGAGCCTTTCGCTCGTGTCGAGGCCGCTGTGTTCAGGAAGTCAAAGTAGAGATTAGTGGTGGAGGGCTGCTCGCTAAAAGTGGTCTCTTCTAGTTCGCGCGTTCGTCCCCGAACTTGCAGTAGTAACCGCGTCCAAACAAAGTGAAAGGCGCATATTGCTAGGCCCGCTGCTGAAATAGAGGCAAACCTAATTAGGAGCTTTCAACAAGTAAACCCGCCGAGTGGCGGAAGTCCATTCTGCCTATGGCAAAAATCTACGCGGACGGACACGCTAAATGTTCTGGAAAACTGTGTAACACTGTGGAACAGCCTGGAACACCCTCAGCCAGTCGCGGCGCTTCGCGCCCGACATTTACTACACTTTCGCTGAAACAAAAAAAATCGCCCACGTTATTTTACGAACTTTCTGGAACACTGTGAAACAGCTTGGAACACCTGGAACACTAGATATTCCACGACTTTTCCATTGGACATATTGCATTATGATCTCCTAGACATTCGCAAACTTTTTTTCCGCGGGGGGATTTAGCGGACTGGGGGACGCGGGGGATTTTTAGCGTTTGACCAGTTAGCTATCCTTTGTACGCGCTGCGCGTTCCTGGCAGAATGCGATAATCAAGGGAGTCCGCTAAAAATTCAATTTTAGACCCGTTTTCTTTGTTCTCGCCAAGTTTGCGTATCTCCGTGTGTTTTTTGTCGGGCCGATCTGGTAAAGAACGAAGGACAGAAGAACGATAGTTGACATGAGAGCATTCTGCGCGCCATGTGTTGAATTTTCACACCAAGCAAATCGGTAAAGTCAAAAAGTGTACGTTGTGGATTAACCGATAATACAATTATTCGAATGCCACATCAATTGGACACCATTTATCTCACTGATGTGACATTTGAATAATGCGACAAATCAATTGAATGACTTGCTGATGCAGCCAGAGATGTAGACGAGTGCGGAAAGCTGCCAAGTATGAAAACTGTGTGGAAAACAGAGTAGAACAGTGGTTGACCGTATCGAGAGGACTCGCAACTTAATATGCGTTTCTGTGCATAGTTCAGGTTTGAAGCTTAGTGCTTAGGCATAAAGCTTACTGCTTAGGCTTAGTTCTTAGGGGCAGGCTTAGTGCATAGGCTTAATGTTTAGGCTCAGCGCTTAAGCTTAGTGCTTAAGCTCAGGCTTAGTGCTTAGGGTTAGTACCTAGGCTGAGTGCCTTAGTTCAAGCTTCGTACTTGGACTTAGTGTTTAGGCTCAGGCTTGGTGCTTAAGCTTGTGCTTAGGCTAAGGCTTACTGTTGAGGCTTAGTGCTTGGCTCATGCCTAGAGGTCATATGTTTTCAAACTAACATGAAAGCTGCTTTGGAAACTCCGAGTTGGTGTAACCGCGATTTTCCCTCCTCTAAAGTTTTCGTACACGGCAGTTTTCCTAAATTGAGAACATCAGAAAAAGTTCATGAACTAAAATATTATAAGAGAAAGTTGCAAAATATCAGAGTTGTAGAGTGACAATTGCTTACCGAAATGAAGAGATCCGATGAACGTTGCTCCTACCCAGTTTCCTGTAGAAAAGTCACCCAATGAACGGTGCAATCTTCCGCTTGACCACCACCTATTTTGATGCTCACTTACACGTGAAATTTGATTTTCCAGAACTCACCCCATTGTCCTCAAATTTCGAGTGCTACAATTTTTACTGTTACATTCGCACGTCCGTCCAACACTTCGCTCACTAGGGCCGGACGTCATTGTGAAAGAACCTAATAAACGCGTCGCTTTATAAAACGCTTTGTTACAACGTTTTGGAAAAGCGTTTGCCGAGAAAATTGTCAAAATAGTAGAAAGTTGGATACACCGATCTTCTCGAAAACCACGGATGCAAACCCTGTTGCTGGCTGGAGGACAACAAGCGGCCGAGCGGCGGAAGTGCATTCTGCCTGTGACAAAAAATTCAGGCGGATACGCGAAATATCCTGGAACACTGTGGAACACCATAAAACAGACTGGATGGAACACGTTGAAACAGCCTGACACGCCAGTTCCACGAGCTTCCCAGGGGACATACCACGTTTGCTAACTTTGGCTGGCTGGGCAAATTCTGGTGGAGAGGGAAGCAAGGGGATTTTTCAAATCTGCCCAGTCAGCTTTCCTGCTTTTTAGTGCTCGCTTCACTGACTAATGGGCAGGATGCAATAAGCAAAAGAGGTAGGAACGGCCGTAGAAGGCGGAGGAGCAATGCAGTGAACCGCAGGAATGGGCTGTAGATGGACGATGTCAGGGGCGCAAGGAAATGATTTTTCCTCCCACTGCATAGTGATTAGTGGCCCCGAAAAACTAACGTTGGGTTTACAGGCGATCAAAGTTGGCACTTGGCTGCAGCGTAACGAATACGTACCTAGCAGACCACCAAAACCGTGGACAAGCGCAAGTCCATCGAGAGCAGGCGATTCGCGAAAGTTGTAGCCAGTTGAAGCGGAAAACGTGCGCGCATCAAATCGGACCATCGTTGTGACGCCCGATGCTTGCCGCACCGAAAAAGCAGCAGGACAAGCGAAAGCAAAACCAAGCTTATTCACACCGCCTCGCAACGTTGAGAGTTCACTCACACACGACTGCTCCAGGCAGAGTCGCATGCATTCTCGCAGCCTCCGACTACCTGACAAAGCTATTGCACTTGCGCAGTCGCTCACAAAGGGAGTTAGCTTTCGGTCGGTCAGCTTCTCGATGCAGGTGTTATTCGAGGGCGCCTTTATCAAAGCAAAGTATAATAGACTACAGTTGCACGTCTCCTCAACCGTCTGCAGAGAACACATCGCCTCGCAGGACACATAGGTTTGGTTTCTGCAAGGCGGCTGAGCGCGTCGTTCGAAGCTGAAAAGCAATGGCGCTCTATGTTTTACGCGTGCGTTCTGGCACTCGAGCCAGAACAGATCGCGCGAGAACATGTGCAGCGTGCTTGCCATAATTGTCTTGCTCTCAATGCTGCTGGTCGAGTAACGCTTTAGCACGAGCGTGACGTAGATCGGTGCGACTTTTCTCATTCTCGATGCTTTGAGCGTTAGATCGAAGCGGCGAACCGGTGTTTTCATGCTGTTCATGGGGACCGTATAGACGAAAAGTGCGCCCGCACCATTAGCGCCAAATCCTTCTTTTCTGCATATCTCGCTCGATCTTATCGTTCCGTGTGTGTGAACGATTTCTGGCGATGCCGCAAGGCAGAGGAGGACGCCGACGGTCCTGTAAACGTTCGCGAAGCTGCCTCCACTCTGGTGCATTTGTTCGAAGAGGCGGAACGATGATTTTGACAAAACTTGCGTCGTCACGTCTGGGGCACGATAGCCGTCTATCCGCAAGTGTGCGTACTGCATGAGGTGGTATTCCACGTCGAGGATGTCCATCATAAAGGAGAGCATTATCCAAAAACGGCTGTCAATTTGAGGTAGAGCGCGTTCGTCTGTTCTGTTCCACTTTTGCAACTCTTGCAGCGAGAAGACGTCAACTTTCAATGAGGAGACGTACGAATGGAGATGTTCTTTGTCGTCCAGGCGGATTTCCAGGTGCCCGGAGCTGAAGTTGAAATAGGGTTCGCGCAGAAGGCTCGTTTCGGCTAAGCCCGGTTCCGATACGTAGACGTCGAGCATGTCTTGCATATCTTTTGCGGTGAGTCCAACGAAGGAGAGGAAAAGGAGGCCGAATGCAACTCTAAGCAGCATGTGGTGAGTGTTACTGGCGACGGCGGACGGCCCGTGGATGGTGGTTTCAAGTGCAAGCGGGCGAAGAGCTAACAAGTATTGTTTTGCTAAGGACCAACAATTTTTCGCGCAGCGTTGAACCACGCGTGCAGTTCGTTTGAAGGTGGTACCGAGAAATTGCGCGGCTCGTCGGCAACAATCTTTCGAGCAGCACCTGCAGCGCATGATTTTCACTGACGGACATCAAATTGTTTGTGCAGTTCGTCAAAAACTAACGTGTTTACCTTTGTTTCTCGTGGAAACGTTATCGCTAAGCGCGCTCTGTACATCATTTTATGTCATCCCTTCTCCGGGGGCTGTGACATAAGCGCAGCGAGCTTAGCTGTCGACAAAGCGCTGCGATGAAATACACGACTTGAGCTCCACTGACGCACGTTAATAGTGTGCCTTATGCGACGGACCGTGTCCGTCCGTCCGTCGAGAGGGCTAGCGGGCTGAACTTTTTGTGCACATACCTCGATGAAAATTTCTAAGGGTCACTCCGTGAGAAAATGGCGATATGTTTACCGTATTTTTCTACTTACAGCCTTCCGTAGGCGCAACCTGATTTTGGCCACTTTAGACAAAAAACGACAGAGGAGATTATAAATGGAAAAAGACGGTCAGAGGAGTCGACGTTTTGGTTCTCGCTGTCCTGAGGATCAGGTCAAAGTGACGAACAGGCGATTCCATGCTCTTCGCATGCCCTAAGCCGTGTGGACGAAACGTTTGCCTGCAAGGTTGGCGCAAAATCCGTCTTCTCGGCATAGCTCAGTTGCCTTGATCGTCTCTTGTGCTTGTGAACGATTTCAAGTGACGCCGCTAGGCAAAGGAGTACCCGATGGTCTTGTAAACTTGTTTGACCTTTCGCATTTGCTTGAAGAGTTGTGCAGACAATTCTATCCAAAATTTTGTCGTGACGCTAGCTGCTCGAAAGCCGTTCTGATCAGCGCATGTCTGTCGACTAGACAGAGTAGTGCGTGAGACCGTATTCGGCTTTTGAAGCTGCTTATCATATTAAAAAGTGAGCGTGAGCCAAAAACTTCTGTCGATTCGTGGTGGAACGCGTTCGTTCGTTCTGTAGTTCCACTGGCGCGATACCGCAACGGTGCAAAACCGTAACGGTGTAACTCACTGCCCATTAAAACCTGGGTTTTTAAAACCATGAATTTTGCTCCTATGACTTCCTGGTTATTTGGACAATATTTTCCCATTCCCTCCGTGGCTTTGTGTTGTTTGTGTGACGAAAAGCCACTTTATTGCTCATGTCGATTTACGCGCATATTTTTGTCGTTTCGCGCGTGTTGTTCAGAGTTTCGGCCACTTTTAGGCTCACTAACAAAGTCAGTAGACCTATTGCGGTGGGACGTGTCGTCCGCATGTATGTATGTGTGTGTGTGTGTGTGTGTGTGTGTGTGTGTGTGTGTGTGCACGATAGCGTTCGCAAGGAGCAAGCTAGCGGGCTGAAATTTTTTGTGCGAGTACCTTGGCGGGTATATAGGTTCGAGTTCGTGAACTAGCCATACTGGTCAACTATTGTGGCGCCATGCCCAAAAAGAAGACCAAAAATGCACGTTTCCCCCCTCTCCGCGTCTTTCGATGGCCCTATTGTGTCCTGGTGTGCAGAAAGCGTAAACTAGTAAACTCCTAGTAAACTCAAGCGTTCCGCAGTTTAGTTTACTAGCACCACCCCAAAGCAGCGATATGTATTCTGCGAGCGGTGGCTATGGCTGTAGTACGCAAATCAGTGTGTGGCCGAAACACTGAATGCTAGCGAGCCTGAGGAGGCGGTTTAGCCTAGGCAGACGCGGGAGTAGCCGCAACGTCGCCACAACAACGTCGTCGTTGACAACAAATATGTCGGTTTTTTCAAAACTTACCTCCTGCTCCGGCTCCGGGGACTTTTGTGGCGGAGGAGCCGGAAATTTTTCGATTTTTTGAAGCACTATTTTTAGTAAAACCTGCCTCATTTTGGCCTTGGTGTGATCGACGATGAGTATAGTAAAAACTTCGTGCTCCGCGGGATCTTCTGCAACGACTTCGTAGTGTTTGACGTGCCTGAAAACGGTCAACTTCGTGATACCCGGCATCTTCGTTTTCATTGTATCAGCTTTCTCACCTATCGTTTTCCTCATTCAATCTACGCAAATATTTCTTCAGATTTTCTACGCAGCAGTAGCTGCAGCGCAAAGCCCAAAATTTCACTTCTTCCCTCCTGAGTTAATTTGTTTCCGAGCAAATCATCGTCATAACAGCCAAAATCACCGCTAAGCTCTTCCAGATTCTATAGTAGTGCAACAAAAAAGAGTTGGCGTGTGTGAGAAGCTGGTTACTTTGGTAGATTGCAAATGCAAATGTTTCAAATGTTGTCAAATTTATAAACTTTTCCCTGACGAGGCGAAAAAACTTCCTATCAAAACTGGTGTCGGCTCGGTATTTTCTTATGTTTACGTGCAACCTCCGGCTCCGGCCGGAACTGACCTTAGGCCTCAGGCTCCGGCTGCGGCTCCGGTTTTTTCAAAAATCTGCCTCCGGCCGATCGCTAGTAGCTACTACGCAAGAATGTATGATGGACACATTATGCATTCTTCTGTGGTACATCAGAGTGGCGCAACCAGAGGGGACCAAGGAATGCCCCCGTGTGGAAAACCGTCCAAAGAAAAAAGGATAGCCCTTACCATTTAGAGTCGGGTCCATCCTGTCAAAAATTTTTGGTTGGGCCGTTGCACGTCAGTGAAATCGGGAGGATGATCTGTTATAGACCATCGAAAATGGCAGAATAAAAGTTTTTTTTTAACAGTTAGCACAAACGACACCCAAGAATACGACAGTTTCACATTGAACGTTATTTGGTGGGTGTTTTGGAACAAAAATCGTCAGCCCTTTACAGTTCGATAAAGATCGCCATGTAACAAGGCTTCTTCCTCGTCCACGGATCACGTGATTGCGCTGCCTGCATCTCAACTTCGGGATCCTCTCTTGACGTAGGCTACGATGGGCTCTAAAATCGCAAACGATCAATAAAAATTTGTCCAAATCTGCGGACCACGCCAAAATCATACCACGCATTCGGTGCTGACGAGAGCGTCGCAGATCAATTCGATGAGTGCCCCGAGCACTGAAAAAGTCAAGAAGCTTGTCATTTTACTTTGCTAACAAATCGAATGATGCGAGAAAAAAGCTCACCAAGCAATAAAACAACGGTAAGCAAGAGCATCAGCTCCTTCGAACCACAGATTGTAGATGACGGGGATGCTGGATGCAAGTCCATCGACAGCCACAGAGCCCAGGGCCACTTTCACGGGTGGCAAGTCCGCGGCCGCGACCGTTCTTTAAGGGGTTCGGCTCCCTGCGCCATATAAAGTGTGCTTCGGCACCTTGCAAATTTACTTTTACCTTTGACCGTCTGTATCTCGCATAACGTTTTAACGCCTCGCGAGAGCTACGCGCAACGCTAGCTAACGACCTAGAACATGTTCTGAAAAATTCGGAATAAGTTTGGCCCTATAGTGTGAGATTAGAACATTCCACTATTTATTACTTCGACGCTGAATACGTCAGTTCCTCATTCCAGCAGCAGCCTGCAAAGCGCTGAGATCATGCGACAAGTTTTACTATCGAAAGTCACGAGCTAGCCGAGCAGACAAGTGACTTCGCTCTCAGGCGACCCAATTGCAGCGGGAAAACAAAATTTTTAAATCACTGTCTTAATTAAAATCTTTTATGCCTTCGAATGAAGCTAGCTAAGCCCGGCTGTCAGTTGACTTCTCATGTTGTCTTCAGCCGTCGTGCTGCTTCTCGTCTCGAGCGCGGCGGCACAAAGCACGGGGATGCAGAAATTAATGGATATTATATTTAGACGCAGTCATGCGCCTGATTAAAGCTTTACGAAGGACTTATATAAAACTATCGTACTCTCGTTTGAATCGAAAAATTGTCTTCACTCTGTCACGTCGAAGATCCAAACGGCTCGTTCTCATCATGGCACGCTATCTGCAACCAGACTCGCTCTTGGGCGCTTGTCGACTCGTCCTCTGCCTCATCTGCTTTACCATTGGTAAACTGAACCCCATTGGCTGGTTTTTGCCCTAAATTGATCATTGAACTCATTTTCTAGAAGCGACCATTCACGACAACACCCTCGTCTTCGTCGGCCTCCTCTGTCTCACGTCGGCGGTCGCACGCTTTCGCCTCTGCTTCCCGGCGAGCATCGCCCAGCGGCTAATCTTCGGCGTTCTCGTCACCGTCGCGACGACGAACACGTCGATTGGAATCGTCGGCGCGCTATCGCTGCGAGAAGCTGCGATCACGTGCGTCGACAAGAACGCGGCTACCGTATTCAGCGTCGACAATGGGTTCACGCCAATCTGTGGCTCAAAGGAGTTGATGCTCTTGCTCGCCGTCGTTTCACTGCTTGGTGAGCTTTTTTCGTGTTTCCTTCGATTTGTTGGCTTTACTGAAACAGTTTGGTCTTTTTCAGTGCTCGGGGCGTTGATTGAATTGATCTACGACGCTCTTGTTAGCACCGAATGCGTGGTACGATGCTGACGTGGTTCTCAAACCGGACACATTTTTTATTGATCGTTTACGATTCTAGAGCCCGTCGCAGCCTATGCCAAGAGAGGATCCTGAAGTTGAGATGAAGGCAGCGCAATCACATGCTTCGTGGACGAGGAAAAATCCTTGTTACACGGCGATCTTTATCGAACTCTGAACGATGGCGATTTTTATACCAAACACTGACAAAATTAAGCTTTGAATGTGAAAATATCGTATCGCTGGATGTCGTTTGTTGTACGGTTAGAATCGCCTAATTCGTACATTTTGTAAAAGCTAAAAATTTTGTTTATTGTGGTACCCGCACACATTTGAGTCAAGTTTTTGACAACTTCGTATAGCCTTCATTTTTTTGTGCCTAATCTTATCCTGGTCATTCCTGAACACCTCCTGTAACTCGAACAATAATGATTTTAGTGATTTTCGAAATTTTGAGCCGAAAAAGACATAGATTTGTTTCAAAGTAAATTTTCTCCGCTTCAGCACGATCTTTTTTACCTCATCAAAACTCGTTTTATATCTAGAAGCGTGAGCGGTCTTATGATTGCGTTTGTTTTGCGCAATTGCGCTTCTTGTTTTCATATCGTTCTCTCAAAGATAGCGAAGTTTTCCAAGCTGTCAACAGGTCACACTTTTTGCCCAGCAGAAAACTTGATGTGGCGCTCACGAGAGTGGACGTAGAGATGTCACTGCGCTTGCAACCTTGTTGACATTTTGCTCTCCAACTTTGCCAAAGTGACTCTTGCTGTACCGCTGCACGAAAAAACGCGTCACGTCACCAAAGTGAAGCGATGCTAAAGATCGTCGGTTCTGCGCTGCCAGTAGGTCACACGACGTTTGCAACTGCCGTACGCGGCACAAGATGTCCTCGAAGCAAAGCAGCACAGGGGGATGCGCGCTGCCGGGGGAAAGATTTAAAGCCGTAGATCTCCGCTGTACCACTAATATCGCTGCAGTAGTAGGTACTGAAGCATTGGCAATTCGAGTAGTAGTGATATGATTCTAACCGTACGTAAAAGTGGCTTTTATATGCTCAGTTTGCGGCATTTTCGAAAATGGAACCTATTCGATTAGAAGAAGTTGCGAAGGTTTCGTCTAAGGGGACAAATGGTTTTTTAGCAACCAGATTTACCGAACGCTCTGTAGCCCAGTCTCATATGGACATTACTATAAATGAACAATAGAAATTTCACTAGGCCGGGATATTTTAGGCGCTGCCGATTTGTACTTGGTCGGCTTTTCGCTCGGCTTGATCAATAAGGGCACGTACGGTGGATTCGAGTGCGGCAGTTTTGCCTCATAATTCAACATATCGCAGCTCAAGAAACGTGCCCTTTGGAAAGGCATGCCAGACACAAAATGCACGCACTAGTTCGAGAGCCCTGATAATTGGGCTGGCTTCGTGAATCCGCGCCGATGGCTTGTACAGAGAATATGAGAGGCGCAGGCTTCAGCGCCGTACATAGAGCTAGTCTACGCCAGAAACACGGCTAAGATACTTGTCAAACACCTGATCCAGGCAAAAATGAATTATTTATCTAATTTTTGAAATCAGAAACTACAAGTTAATTGGAAATCAACAAAAGGCTATCAAAGGAAAAATTCCAAATTGTTGCATCGGAACTTTGCTTTATGTGCACTCTCTTCGTAGTTTGAGGTTTCCGTTTAATAATAAAGATAATAAAAAACCGAGTGGATGTCAGTGTGGAAGCTAATAAAAAGGGGCGTTGGACAAAGTTATATGAGCACAGGGTGCAACCTGCAGTTGAACTTTTTCAGATGTACATTTTAAGACCCACTCGCACGCAAGTGGAGCATATAGGCCTATTGCGATGATCTCTGTCCGTCCGAATGAGTGTCCAAAAGCAAATTATCCTGAATTAAAGGCAACCGATTGAGACGTGGTTTCTTGCATTAGGTACGTTAGGTCAAGAGTAACTACGAGTTTGAAGTCGATTTTATTCTGGAAAATTTTTAGAATAGTTTTTACCCAAGGCGATGTTTTGAATGCGTAAGTGGACCTACGGATCGGTACGCCCGACTTGCTCATTGTTTTAGTCTCCAGTTTTGGGTCTGAAAAACACGGTCATAAGTAGGGACCCTAAAAATTTTCGGGAAAAAACTGAAATTCTGCGGAAATTCCACGGAAAATGCTAATGTCATGGCTGCCTCTGCTTGGAGTCCAACTCAAATGTTCCATCGTACACGCTTAACGTTCCGAGAGAGCGGCAACAGCATGTGCACAGTACAGTCACGACACTCACGTTCAATGTTACACTAAACTAGAGGATGCCGTCCTAACTTTACGGAATTTTTGGCAGTGCTATATTTTTGGAGCGGGGCGCGCTGAGTGCGACTAGTCCATGGCACACAAGAAAGCTCATTTGACGAGCTTCCATGCGCATCAAGCGAGAGCATGCAAAATCAGGCCCAGCAAGAGCAATCGAACAACGAAAAAATTCTGTTAAGTTAGGACCACGTCCTAACTTTGCGGAATTTTTCTTAACCTTACGGATTTCGTACCAAGTCGATTTTTGGAAAGATGAACGTCGTCCTGTATCCATGGTACCGCTAGCTAGCACAAATGCTGGCCAACAGTTTGCGCACCGTTTTGAGCCAGGCACTGTTAAGGGTAGAAATTTTGCATTTTAGAAAACGCTTAGTTCCGGTGTTTTTCTGTCAGGCTGTCACGTGCTACGCTTCAAACGGCACGAAATTTGCGCTCATGCCAATTTCGTAAAGTTAGGACAAGTTGCCCTAACTTTACGAAATTCCGCGTTCTGAGAAACTTTTCACCGTCAGCATCGCCTGGTCCAAAATCGCCCCAAATTAGACTTAATCGACGCTTCGTCCGGTCCGGTGAAATCCGGGACTATATCTTCGACTTGCCTTCTGTGGCGTACTCTGCGCTCTCTACTAGGCAAAACGCACGGCAACAACGTCAAGTAGTTCGTCATTAGCATAACTCCCGACAATCAGGGTTGGCAAAATTGGCCCCCCCCCCACCCCCCCCCCCCCCCCCCCCAAATTGAAAATGTCCTCATCAGCCAACGGCAATTTTTTCCAAAAATATTTTGTCATTTTTTTCGAAATTTTTTTCAAGTTTTTCTCAAAATTCCATTATTTTTGAACAAATAGCCTGACCGATTCGTTCTTTGCACCAGGGCGTACAATTTAGCACTGTTAGTGATGCGTATTAGCTTGGTTTCGGTCTGAAAAATCTTTTGCCTCAAAATGGGGGCCCCATGGGGATGGGGGAAAAATTTTTGTTCCCCCCAAACGCCAACCCTACGACAATCGACCATCTGACGGCACGCGTATAAAGTGGCGAATACGCGCTGGTCGTTAGCTCGGTTATCTATTTTCGATTCGAGCGCATAAATAACTCGAAAAATAAGGATATTCGGGGGGAGGTCCGAGAGGGAAGACTGTACACGGAGGTAAAACGAGCCCGATTAGGCGTCAGTGTCGGACACGAGAGGGCGATTTCCATTAGTGAGATTCTCGAACCATTTTATTTCATATTTCTGGTTGGAGCATCGCTGTCGATTTTTCTCTGCTCAACCGAGAAGCTTACCGACGTCGCAGGCAGCAGCACGAGATAAAGTTTTAGCCTGAACGAGTTCAGAAAATGTACACGTTCTGGCACAACAAACTGGAACACCGTACATAGTGCGTTTTCTTGTGGAGACCGCGATTTATGCGCCAAAAATGTCCCATCGAATATCATGAAGAAATGTTGCAGTTTACTAGCTACAATCGTGCTTTTAAGGGTTGATGAATCTGGACCCCTCCCACCTTTCGACCAGATCCCTCCCCTTTCAACTGTTACGCCGGAAATGTACCACCCCTTATTGTTCCACAATTGAGGTTCGGTCTTCGGTTGGGGATGGTACATTCCGCGCCTTATTGCTCTAAAATTGGAAAAGGGTCGGACAACGCAAATTTTAGCACGAAGAGATCGCAGAATTTTGCGACCAAAAAAGGTAAAAATAAATCTTTCTCGGACGTCTTCCATGGAAGGCTCTATCTCTGAACCTGAAATTTATCCACAACATATAAAACGAACGCAACCGCAATTAAAATTCACGACAGCTGATCAATGGACGGCCATTGTGCTAAGGCGTCATCCACATATTATATAATCAAAGGAGGGGGGAGGGGGGGGGTCTGGCCAATGATTATGTTATGTGTAAAAGAGCCTATCTCTTACACATAACGTTGATTATCGAGGGGGA
>JAQGBB010001639.1:0-12864 GCA_034691745.1 Prismatolaimus dolichurus
TTAACTCACTAGGTGGCGCCCTTGTACCCTGTAAATGCGTCGCGCGTAGTGCGGACGTGACATTTCGAATGCGTGGGGAGAGGAGAAAATAGTCAAAAGGGAAGAAGGGGGAATATTCTTTCAACCACTTGGGCATCCTTTTGCTTACGCCCTTCGGGCTCCAGGCAGGATGCAACAAAAAGGATGCATATGTACGCCTGCCATTCTGTACTCTTGAAATCTTCTCTCGACATTACGTCATTGCGGCAGTGGACCTTGAGGATCGATACATCTGACTTGTATCTCTCGGCTTAACGTCCCAAAAATCCCATCATTTTCTTTATTGTTGTCCTGCCCTTCATAGGTACGTCATTGAAGGCACCGATATGTGCAAAGGCGACTACGATGGACGAACTGCGCTGCATCTGGCCGCATCCGAGGGTCACGACGAGATCGTCCACTTTCTCCTCCATCAGCTTCACGTTCCGCCAGCGCCGAGAGACAGGTAGACAGAGGAGGGTCAATAATTGTTCCACGTCATGCATAATTTTTACTAGGTGGGGACGAACACCACTCGACGATGCAAAGGACTTTGGCGACGACGAGTGCCTCAAACTGCTGAAGCCCTTTTATCCGGAGGCGGAGACGGCCGCAGCGGAGGTCGTCGCAGCGGAAAGCGTTACCAAGATCAATAAGCGGCGCGTCTGGTTTACGCTAAACGGACTTGATCGGCAGTTGAGCAGCCAAGATGGCGATGAGGCTGATACTTCGCGCCAACATCACTCGCCAATAGAGTCTCCCGAATTGTCGGAGTGATTGAGCGAGTGACTCGCCCTTTCCAGCAGAAGCGTAGAAATGTGAACCGAGTATAGATCTTTTTTCATTGAAGGGATGTGCAGATATGACGTCATGTCTCGGAGAGGCGAAGAGTGGCGTCATCTCCGGTAGTTTAGGCAACTTGTGACTTGAAGTGGACGCAACCTGGCCTCCGGGTCAAAAATCTATCAGTATGATTTTTTAGTTTTTTCCTGAGGTTCTAAAAGGCTATAAAAATGTTGAAAATTATCTGCGGTAAAAAAACGTTTTTAGTAACGGCATACTGCCATACTTGAATATCGTCTAATCCATGTGCACTGAACTCAGTCGACCAATTTGAAACGTCGTAAAATTTTTAATTTTGTGACAAAATTTATTGGTAAAGTCCAGAAATCTTGTTTCAGAGGCGTCTATTTATTAGTCGCACGTGAGGACAGTGTATAAACTCCTGTTTATGGTAATAATAGTCTGTAGAGTTTACGGTTATCGTACTCAGCAGAACGTGCAGAGTGAAGGTCGTAAGAACAGAATCGCTAAACTGCCCGAAGCGACAAAAGAATATATGTATTTAGAATGTTTTTCTTTTCTACATGAATTTATTCTTATCGGCATTCTCGAGTCGCGTTTTGCGAAGAAAACTTTTGTGACACTTGTTTCTGCATTGAAAAATGGATCTCAACGAGGACGACGTTTTCAACATGTTTCGGACCGAGGAAGACCACGAGAAGCTATCTGTTTCAAAATTCCTTAGTGTAAGTTATCAAACTTGAAATGCGGAGCTTCATTTGTGAGCCTCATTTTAAACCAATTAAAAACAGCCCTATTTCAATTGCTTTGCAAGCAATTTATTAATTAGCTCTTTCCACTACGTACAATGCAAAAGATTCACAACTGCTATAGGCGCTACGAAGGAGTGGACTCTCGAAGCGTGACCCTCGATTGCGCCTTACAATGCATGAATTGGAAGCTCTACGCAAGAACCTCCGTCGAAGACTGAGCATGATGATGTCTGATGCATCGGCGCTTGCGGGAGACGCTAAAGCTGAGAAGGATACTATCAGCGAATCGAGTCAACTGGTGATAACGCGCGAAGAATTCAAACAGTAAAAGCCGCAATAATATAGATGCTGACATTTAGTCTTCACAAAAATGCGTGCTTTGACGACGCAGGGTTCTCGGTGGCAGCCGTTTGCTGATTACGCGTGCGCTGACGAAGCAGCTCAGTGTACCCGAATTTGACTCGTTTATGCACGAGATTCACGCGATTTACCTCAGATGCAAAGGAAACAATGGAGGAAAGGTATTCTATTTTTTTAGCTAATATTGAAAAATTTTTTTAAAGTATATTTTAATTAAAGCAAAATTTTCATTTTTTTCAGGTTGCTGACTACATCCCTCAACTGGCGGCCTTTAGTCCGGATTATTTTGGCGTCTGTGTTTGCACAGTTGACGGTCAACGGTGAGAGGCAGTCCTCAGCTTTTATAAATATAAGCAGTGAATTTTGCTATTTCGTAGCGCATCCTGGGGAGACACGAAAATTCCATTCTCGATACAGTCGGCGAGCAAACCACTCAACTATGTTATTGCACTAAACGATCTCGGATCCGAGCACGTCCACAAGCACGTCGGCCGAGAGCCGTCTGGACGCTTGTTCAACGAAATCTGTTTGGATACGAGAAGCACGTGACTCCAAAACTATACCGGCTTTTATCGAAAAATGCGGGTTATCTTTAGATAAGCCTCACAATCCGTGTATCAACGCAGGCGCTATTGTCACCGTTAATTTAGTCAAGGTGGGCAACATGTAGGAAAGTCAAACTTACGATTCAGTGAAAAGAAGTTACCTATTTTAGCCAGAATTATCACAAGCTGATAGATTCCAACATGTAAGTCGATCGGGCTTGACGCGGTTCGTTATCTCCGACGACCAGCTCTTTTGGCTATTTTTAGCTAATCGATACTTATCGAAAGCTGGCGGGTAACGAGCACGTCCAGTTTAGCAATTCTACGTAAGTAGACTTTCCAAAACAATACCGCGATTATTAAAGCTGAAGGTGGGGTCTCATAATTCTAGGTTTCTTTCTGAACGTGATACGGCCGATCGAAATTATGCGCTTGCCTATTTTATGCGCGAGAATAAGGTACGGCGATTGAGCGTTTGTAGCAGAAGATAACTAAATTTAGAACTTTTATTGTCGCTTTCTGTACTCAGTTTCCAAAAGCGCATAGAATTTACGATCAATTTTAAAGCGTAGGTCGTTTGTAGCCTCAGTTTTCATGCAAAAACTGCATCTCATAATTGTCGTAAAAACGTGATGTCATTTCAAAATTTTAACTGCAAGGCTCCTCTGAAAAACTAAATTTTGAGAATCGTGTTCGCAAATTTCACAGAGGCGATTCCACTTTACGTCGTAGGGAAATGACTATTAATTTGGAAAATTCTAGGCTCTTCCACGAAACGTGCCTGTCGAAGATTTGCTGGAATTCTATTTTCAAGTCAGTTTGATTACCGTAGCTAGATTCCGCCAGAGCTCAGCCATTCCTCCATTCTGTATCCAATCCCACAAACTGCAACTACACTCGCAGATGTGCTCCGTTGAAATCGATTGCGAGGCCGCGGCCGTCATTGCTGGAACGCTAGCTAACGGCGGTATATGCCCGATGACAGGCGAGAAGGTCTTGCAGAACAAGTCGGACGTTCAGAAAGTTCTCCAGATCATGTACTCGTGTGGCATGTACGATTATTCAGGACAATTTGCCTTCAAAGTACGCAATAAAATTTCCGCTTTTATAACTTTCGAAATTAACCGTCACTCCTGTAGGTTGGTCTCGCGGCCAAGTCAGGTGTTAGTGGGGTACTCCTCATCGTGGTGCCCGGCGTGATGGGCATTGCCACATGGTCACCACCGTTGGATCGCATGGGAAACTCAGTTCGCGGTGTCCAGTTCTGCACGGTGAGGGCAACGCAAAAAGAGCTAGAGCTTGAACTATAAACGAACTTGTGTCTTTCATAGGAGCTGGTTGAAAAGTTCAGCTTTCACAAGTTCGATAGCTTGCAGCATACGGGCGGAAAGATCGACCCTCGTTGGAAGGACGAAAATCAGGCAGACGGACAGAAGTTAATTCACGCTCTATTCTGTGCAGCCAAGGGCGAAATTGAGTCACTCAAACGGTACAGCTTCGAGTTCATGAGTTCCGGCGAACTGATTTTCTGTCTGTTCTCTCGCCTCCCGCAGATACATCATTCAAGGCGTCGACATCAACAAGGGCGACTACGACGGCCGAACAATGCTCCATCTAGCCGCATCTGAAGGCAACGAAGACGTCATTCAGTTTCTTCTCGATAGCATGCACGCAATTCCAAACCCGAAAGACAGGTAGCCAATCATCGTAGGGGATAGCAAAATCTCGAGCATCACGTGACCAAAATTGATTCGCAGATTTGGTCACACCCCTCTCGATGACGCACACGACTTTGGTCATCAAGATTGCTACGATCTCCTGAAGCCACACTACACCGAGGACGAGTACAAGCATCATGGTCCGAGGGTGCAGAAGCGACGAGAGACGATCGACCTCTATCCGCAACCGGAACCGGCTGACAGCAAGCCGCGCAAAGTGATGTTTGCGGCGGATGGAATGACGGACAGCGGAATTGAGTCACCGGATGGAGGAAACTTTAACTCGTTGTCACCTGGCGTCGAAGAATAGTTGGTCAGCACCTAACGTTGGCGTCGAATCGAAGGATGGCCGGAGTTTATGACTCAGAACGCGGTCTTATCATCGGTCAAGCAACATAGACTTTTGAGAATCAATTTTTACTCATTCTCTCCATCCCTTTTTATTTTTCGTTTTTCTAGGGAGTGGGTAGCCATCGCCTTTTGAGGGTTAGCGAATTTTTAGCTTATACGAAAATGAATTCTGTGCCAAACTTGGTTTTCTTGTCACCGACCATGTGACGTATAGTTGTGGACTACGTAGCGTAGAATCTGTATCGTCACCTCCGCCTTGGGCTGCTCATTCTTCATCGTTTAAAATTTTAAATTGACGTACTACGCACCACGTGCTACGTTCATGAAATCAATCTACTGAAAGACGCCATGTACACCTGAGTTTCGAAAATTTCAAAAAATCTTGTTCTAGTGTCGTTACGCTAAACTAATCGCACGTGAGGATTAAACTGCACCAACACCAGTTTAGAGAAATTAATCTTCTTGGACGTGTCAAGTTTGTATGCACGGAGCCGAACGAAAGCGAGAACGAAGCGAAGCGAAAAACTACATCGTCGAAGGTCTACGTCAAGACCGCCGAAAAACCAGTGAAAAATGACTCGCAGCGAGAAAAATTTCTAGGACATTTGTTCGCGCGGCGGCCATGATTTTATAGTGTCAACGGTGACCGAAAACTCGTGCTTTCAATTTTAGTTGGCACCACTTGCAGTTGTGCAAACTAATTTTGTGCCCTTTCGAAAATGAATCTCAATGAGGATGACGTCTTCAACATGTTTCGGACCGAGGAGGACCACGAGAAGATCTCTGTTTCGAAATTCCTCATTGTAAGTTCAAACTGATATTTGCTGGCATTCGGTGTGAATAATTTTCCAATTTGGAACGGTTGTTTATTTTTAATTAGTTTGCATATTATTTATTTTTGATTAGTTTGCATATTATTTATTTCTAATTAGTTTGCATATTATTTATTTTTAATTTGTTTGCCTATTATTTATTAATTATTGTTTTTTATTTATTTATTGATAATTTATGGGTTATTTTATTAGCTTTATTTACTTTTAATTGGTTAAATTATTAGCTAATTAAATAATTCGTTGGGATTTCTTTTATTTGACTTCGTTATTTTTGATTGACTAAAATTACTAAATAATTTACGAAATTTAATGGTTTGAGGCGTTGAGAAAAAGTGGTCTGACAAAACATGACCCTCGACTACGCGTTACGATGCACGAGCTTGAAGCTCTGCGAAAGAACCTGCGTCGACGACTGAGCTCGGTGATGTCCGATTCATCGCTGCTATCCGCCGGAGGACAAAAGCTTGAGAAGGACTCCGTAAGCGAGTCCAGCCATCTGGCGATAACACGAGAAGAATTCAAACGGTATTTTTTCAATAAAACTAGTAAATTCTTTCTTTATGTTAATTCTTTGGTACCGTAAATTGCGCTGCATAGAGTCCTTGGTGGTAGCCGACTACTAATCACGCGTGCGATTACGAAGCAGCTGATCATTCCCGATTTCGACATGTTCATGCATCATATCCATGAGATTTACCTGAAGTGCAAATCGAACAACGGCGGACATGTAATTTACATATATATGTAGCCTATTGTTTATTTTTTGGTTTACTTTGCTTGAAAATATTACATTATTAGGCTCACTTACACGTAAACGGAGCCTATTGCGATTACCTTTGTTTGTCCGTCCGTGTGGGGGCAAATATCTCGAGCTAAATTAGTCTACTGTGTAAACGGTTGCGATCCAAAAGCTCTTTAATGTTCTCAGAGCATGAAACTTGAAGACTGGTGAGATGTTTGCGAGAATGTCGATGTGTAATAATATCCATTCATTTTTTAATTTTTAAAAATTGAACTCGGTGCATGTTTTCTACGTGAAAGTGGGCCCGCAGATCGGCACTTCCGACTTGTTTTGATTTCTTTTATTTCAGTTTTTACTGATTTCCGCTTTTGCTGACAGGTTGCCGATTATATTCCACAGTTGGCGTCGTACAGTCCAGAATACTTCGGCGTCTGTGTCTGCACCGTTGACGGTCAACGGTAAAATCCGTACGGTTTTGACCCGAAATTCTCCTCGAATTTGACGGTTTTTAGCGCGTCTATTGGCGATACGAAAATTCCGTTCTCCATTCAGTCGGCGAGCAAACCACTCAACTACGTCATCGCGCTAAATGATCTCGGCTCCGACCACGTTCACAAGCACGTCGGTCAGGAACCCTCGGGACGTCTGTTCAACGAAATCTGCTTGGATCCTAATCGTACGTGAATAAAAAATTGCTGAAATTGTAATTTACTAAAAACAATCACAACAGCAGAACTACATATACAAAAATTTATTTTATCCTGCCAAGCGAGCGTAGCGAGCAACAAAGAAGGATGCTTACTGGTCAGACACTCATTTCCCCACTCTCATCCATCTTCCTCAGTTCCCTACCTCTTCCCTCACTACTCCCCACTCGAAAATTAAAAGTTAGCGTACGTCATTTAAGAAAGAAAAGTGCTTTTTCGTCGAAATTGTGGAACATGTACAAGTAAGTGCTCCAACAAGGTCTTCCGTGGTATTCCAAGACGCTGTCTACATTGCTCATTTTTTGTTAAAGGCAGGATTCGTTTCGGCTTTGCCGGTCTGCTTGCTTGTTAATTTAACTTATTAATAATTCACATTCTTTCAGACAAACCACACAATCCGTGCATCAACGCCGGCGCAATCGTGACCGTCAACTTAGTACAGGTACTCTGCAACTCACGCATTTGAGGACAGTTATAAGCGTGTTGTAATTTATTGAATTTTAGCCGGGCTTGCCACAAGCTGATCGCTTCCAACATGTACGATGTTAGCTGACATTGACTTGGGGTCTACGACAAATATGACTTCATTTTCAGCTAATTGATAGCTATCGAAAGCTAGCCGGTGGTGGGCATGTCGCCTTCAGCAACTCCACGTAAACTGACGGCTGGGCAGCCGCAGTTATATGTTTGAGAAATGGGTGCTTTATCTACGTTTTAGGTTTCTTTCTGAACGCGATACGGCAGATAGAAATTTCGCTCTTGCCTATTTTATGCGAGAAAACAAGGTGCGTACTAGGTGTTACTGAAAAGGAGTAGTAACTCGTAAAATTTTTAGTGAACGTTCTCCTCTCACGCTACGGCAACAGCAGGGGCTACCTTTTGAAAATGTTGTCACTTTACGTCTTACTTTGCTACCGAATAGGAAGCTGTCGTAAAAACTGCACACAAGAAGTCGTAAATGGCATCATTCTTTCCACTTGTTATCAGATGGGTGGTCAATCAGAGAATCAATACGCTTTGCCAGGCAAAGCGGAAAAACTAACACCTTTGCCCTTAAAGGTAGGACACAAAAATTAGAGGAACTAAAAATTTTTAAATTGAAAAATTTTCACTGCCCCTAATAGTTGTCCTACCTTTAAGGGCGCGAAGTTTTTGCAAAGGTGGTGGTTTTTTCGCTTTGCCAGGTAAAGCTTATTTATGTGGAAGGTAGCGAAGCAATCACGATTCTGTGCACCATGCAACCAGAAAAATAGCCCCACTTTTGCATACCGTAATAAGGCGAAAAATACGACCAGAACGTTTTCGGAATGCGAAAAAGCTTTCTGACCACCGGGTTCGAACCCCAGAGTTTGGGTTGTCAAACTAGGCGCTAACCATCCGAGCCACAGTCTCTATTCATAACAATTTTATATGTCACTCAGCTACTTCGCGCCCAACTCCAATTCCACTTCGCACCCAATTCCAATTCGATCGAGAGCAAATTTCTCGCAAGCTATTAACATTCGTTTTCTGTCCGGGGGCTTCGCCCCCCTCCGAACCCCATTTTTCAGGCCCGTGCACTTGTCAGGACATCAAATAACGAGTAAAATTTTTTTCTTATTTTTTCCGATTTTTCTGAATTTTAAAAAAATTTTTATTACGTGAAAAACGCCGAAGCTACTTTTTGAATGGACAGCCCAAAATATGACCCTCGTCCCGACGCCATCAGTTCGCGTAAAAATCTGGTTTTGGGTGGGTGCTGTGTGCGAAATTTCAGCCGGATTGGTGAAGTCTTGCAAAAACGTAAATGGAACAAGCAAACAGACAGATAGAGAAAGTTTCGGACAGAGCAACCGCATAACCACCTTTTTCGCTGACAGCGTATGCTACGCGTTTGCGTAGACTACTCGTCCGCAAAGATGATAAAAGTTATCTCGTTTTGCGTGTATCGCGATTCACGGCTGAGGATACACTTAAGTTTCAAATGGCGAATAAGCGACACTTGATTGAAGCAGCTTCAAAAAGCTTGCAAATAGTATCGGCATAGTAGCGAGCGACCGAAAAGTCTTGTTTAATCGAATATAATCAAACCCTACAAACTTACAAAAGTTCAATCTGATCGAATTGATTTAAAATGAATGCATAGAATCGAAACGCCTACAAGATTATGAAAGTAGAATCTAATTGAATCGAATAGAGTGGAGCAGAAATGCTTTGAAAGTCGAATCCGACTTTATACGCTTGCTTGAATCGATTGATTTTGAATGAATTCGATTCTTTCTTGCCACTGCCCTTTTTGCACAGTATGTACATGTTTTGCAACCAATGAGTCAAGTGAAGCTGTAGTAGCAATGAAAGTTCTCCCACGTCGTCTGGAGCATGACATGTTGCTTCTAAACCTTCGCCAACGTTTTGCTTATCACTTCAAATTTGTAGGCTCTTCCGACAAACGTTCCAGTTCAAGATTTGCTGGAATTCTACTTCCAAGTCAGACTGGATTATTGTCTTATGTGTCAGATCTGAGGCTTAGCCTTGCACTTGCATTCAGATGTGCTCGGTTGAGGTGGATTGCGAGTCTGCGGCCGTCATTGCTGGAACACTCGCAAACGGTGGCATATGCCCAATGACGGGCGAGAAGGTCTTGCAGAACAAGTCGGACGTTCAGAAAGTGCTCCAGATCATGTACTCGTGTGGCATGTACGATTATTCGGGACAATTCGCCTTCAAGGTACGCAAGCAAAATTCTTCAGGTTAGCATGTTCAATCTTACTACTTTTTTGCTTTTTTAGGTCGGCCTTCCGGCAAAGTCGGGCGTTAGCGGTGTTCTTCTTATCGTGGTACCCGGCGTGATGGGCATTGCCACATGGTCTCCGCCATTGGATCGCATGGGGAATTCGGTTCGTGGTGTCCAGTTTTGCACGGTAAAAGAGTATTACGATCATTTCTTTCCCTTTCGAAGCTAACACATTTTAATTTGTAGGAATTGGTCGAGAAGTTCAACTTCCACAAGTTCGATAGCTTGCAACATCCTGGCGGCAAGATCGATCCACGCTGGAAGGACGAGAATAAAGCGGAGGATCAGAAGCAGATTCACGCCCTCTTCTGCGCTGCAAAAGGCGAAATGGAGTCGCTTAAACGGTTTGTGAATAGCTTTTCCGAACGTGTCCAGCATGGAGCGGGCTTCTCGTTACCACGCAGCTTCTGCATTACTTCAGCTACATTATCCAAGGTGTCGACATCAACAAGGGCGACTACGATGGCCGAACGGCCCTTCATCTGGCCGCATCTGAAGGCAACGAAGACGTAATTCAGTTTCTTCTCGATAGCATGCACGCAATTCCAAACCCGAAAGACAGGTAGCCAATCATCGTAGGGGATAGCAAAATCTCGAGCGTCACGTGACCAAAATTGATTCGCAGATTTGGTCACACCCCTCTTGATGACGCACATGACTTTGGTCAACAAGGATGCTACGATCTCCTGAAGCCACACTACACCGAGGACGAGTACAAGCATCATGGCCCGAGGGTACAGAAGCGACGAGAGACGATCGACCTCTATCCGCAACCGGAACCGGCCGATGACAAGCCACGCAAGGTGATGTTTGCGGTTGACGGCATGACCGACAGCGGAATCGCATCGCCGGACAGCGGAAACTTCGGGACTTTATCGCCAGCCGCTCGAGAGTGAAGTGGATTAATGACGGCGAATAAGAGTTCCCCTTTAGTTTGGATATGCGTAGATCCTTCCTTGGATAGGATTACTGACAAACATTGTGTTGTTTTACGTCTCGGGAATGTAGGCTAGCAACTGGCGTAGCTAATACTAGCTTGCAGGTATAAGAAGAAAATATTTTGCTGCGGTTTCTCACGACCAGCAGCTACTAGTAAAGCGCTGTTCTGCGGTCAAGCATCTTGCAAAGTTCTCACACACTGCATGCGTGCTGTATAGCGAGTCCACAGACGGCAGTAACCACGGTGGATCAGGCTGTCCGTCGCATAGCTTTCTATCTTTGCACCGATCGGAGCCAAACCAACGCAGAAGCAGCAAAGGCAAGCACCAGTCCAATCTGGCGTCGATCGTACCAAATGAAAAGACACAGGACGAGAAGACATCGGGAGAGCTCCGCCGGCGGACCGTACGACTTCTTGCCGAAGAGCATGCTAAAGCATTTCAAAGAAAGTGAACTTCAGAAGGTCAATCGTAGGCGCTGTATATAGGTGGGAAGCCGATTATTGCGAGTGGGAGATAGAACGTCGTCGACGTGTACACTTGAAACGTATGCTGCCGAAACGAGGTCACCAGACTGTAGTCCTCGGAACCGTGATGCGTCTGGTGAAACGCCCACATGATGGCCGTCTCGTGGGCCATTCGATGGAACGCGTAGTACCTAAAATCGATCTCAAGGAGCGCCGCGCACCAAACAAACGACGAATTTCAGGGAAGGCTGAAGAAGCGATAATTGGCATACGTCCATGCATAAGCTTTATTAACGGCAAAAAGATGATAGTACAGTAAGACTGACATCAGCACTGTACCGTTCGATGTTACGTAGTCGTTTGCTCGTCGTAGAGGAGCGTCGCCGTGACCGCGAGAAATGAAGATTCCGAGGAAGACCGTAAGAAAAGTAAAGGATGTACATGTGCAACATAATCGAGAATCTCGTCGACGCTCTCGAAGGACGCTCCCAACGGCGTAACCAAGTAGAATATGCTGTGAAGAGCAGCTGCAGTATGACCTCTGCTGACGGACGGGGGGCATCGTTACCTTCGCCTTCTTCTTGATTTGGCGTGATTTTTTTGTCTTTACCTCCACCTTCGCCTTCTTCCTCATTAGACATGCCGCTTTCATCGCTACACTCGCCTTCGCCTTCCTCCTCGTTTGGGGTGATACCTTCATAAGGGCTGAAATAATTTCATCGATTTCGCTGGGCTTTTGGATTCGATCTATCGTTGCTCGCCCTCGTCACGATCAGTCGAATCCAAAAGCCCATCGAAATCGATGAAATTATTTGAATTCTAAAAGTGCTAAAATAATTTAAATTCGAAAAGTGCTCAAATGATTTCACCCCCTCGCATATTTAGCCATACCCAAGTATGGCTTGCAAGCTTAATCAGGACCGAATTACCATGTGTGGCCATACGGTCTTAGGTACAGTGTTAGCCGTACATGACCATACACTATGAACTGTATGCACAGCTGTTATAGTACTTCTCATGCGCATACACTCCTCTAGAGCTCATCCATATATGACGTCACTTACAAATTCAAATTTTTCGACCCCCTCCCCATCTCTTCTCCGCCACCTGGTCTACCACATAAACATAGGCTATCTTTTTCACATAGCGTCACCTACAAAGTAAAATTTTCAGACCCACCTCCCCCTCGGCATGTGACGTCATGTATGGATGAGCCCCTAGCATTTTCGCACTTTTTCCTGGTCGATTTTAATGTTCCTTTATCGAACATCTGTTCTAATCCATCGCTATTACTTCAGAAGCGCTCACAGGGTAAAACGAAGAAAAAACTGCTACAAGCACAGCGAACGTGTGCGTTTATTACAACTCTCGGCTCACGCGAACCCGTTACCCAGCGCTTTACGTTGGCGCGTAAACAAATCGGCAGAAACGATAAAATGCTTACTCTGAGGATCTATTAATGATACCTTCAACATTTTTCAAACTTAAAAACGTGGAATATCACAGAAAATTTTCCAATGCAGCTGGTTACAGCTACTCTCTGAGAAACGTCGTTCAAGCAAGCAACGAAAAACGTACTTTTCCCGATTGCTGCTTCGTTCTCAATTTCAAGACTGTCAGATTTCCATAACAGGTAAGGTAGCTGGCTCAATTTCGGCGATTGCCCAATTTCGACGGTTTTCAACTCTAAACGCTGCCGCGCGAGCATTACTGAACGGTTTGGGCTGCGGTTTTTTTATTCAATCGATCTATCCGTCGCCCACATTTTGAGATATTCGACGACCGAAAATTCTCACGAATGGCCGAGCGCGACGCTGATGACCAACGGTTATTTCCAACAGGTCAACCGTTGACCG
>JAQGBB010001640.1:0-12861 GCA_034691745.1 Prismatolaimus dolichurus
ACGGAGACGAAAATTGTGCTCACCGCATCGAGAATGCTATGCGTGAGAAGCTGAATTTCGCGCTTCGTCGCACGCATTGTTGCCTCGTCGGGCAGAGAGAGACGTGTCGCCACGTGCGGTAGATAGGATATAACTTTGCTCGCACAATTCTCTGAGTCGTTCACTTGAAGCTTTGAGACTGGACTTGGGCCGTGAGGATACAGAGGAGTGCCATCGGGCATGATGCTAAAAGAAGGAATGAATGCCATCCGTTTAATGAATATAGGATTCAACTTAATGTTTTGGTCACGCATATCGTATTTGTTGAGTCCTGCCTGAAGCGCGTTGCGCGTAAGAACAAGGATAGCCTACTGTTCGGACATGGGCAATTTCCCCGTATCCTCCAGCCGGCAAAAGTTAGCAGATAATCTGAGGTATACAGTGCAGTGTTTCACATATTCCCCATAGAACAGCTTGTGTTCCAAAACACATTTTTGTTCATAAACGGGATGTGCCTTATGGCTTTGCCGATTCCACTTGTTTCCCGTATAGCTAGGCGCTACCTAACGGAATTTGGGTAATTTTGTAAAATATTTGCGAAAACCTCTTAAAATATTTTTGTCATTTTCGATTTTTAGCAGAAAAGCTTTAGCTCTAGAAAAATCATCTCACATGTCTTTGTCCAAGTAGTCGTAGTCCCCGTTGCCGGACGCTTTAGTGCCGCAGAGCTTCAAGAGCAGAAAGTTTTGCTGTACTTCTTTCCGTAGAAGCGAACGCGCGTCTTTCTCTCGCAGCGCTTGTGCCAAGCGTCGAAGATATCCAAGATCCGACAGAATGACAGCTGGATCTTGCTTCGCATACCTCTTGTACAGATTCTCGTCGCCAAGGTAGTTCACAAACATTCGATCCCAATCCCAGCTTGGCATCGAAACGTTCTTCAACGCCGAAAGTCTCACTCTGTACTCCTCCTTTTTCCACGCGAGTGCTTCATCGTTCCGACTGAACGCCTTGCAGAGAAGACGCTGAAAATCGATAATTCCACTGACATTCCTCTGAAGTGCCTCATCCTTGACGTCAACCTCAAGCAGTTTGATGAACGTCTTCGCGAGACGAAAAATCAACGCATTGATCTCCGATTGATTCTGATCGCACACTTTGTACGAAGACGGTGGACTCACGTAGATCGCGTAGTTTGAGACGTTCTTAGTGTCGAGCAAGACGTGGAGCCGAAACAGCGTCGCGACACCCTCATACGCCAGCCTTCCCACCTGCGCGTCGAAGCGAAACGCGCCCGGCTTCCACAACTGCTGACCGCCGATGAGCGGCCACCCGCCGAAGGATTTTAGCTCTGTCAGCATCTGCGAGAGCCGTTCGTTGCTCGACGGGGGCGTCGGCGTCGGACTGCGGCACGAGTCATAGAGGGTCTTTCCGAGCTGTAGATAGCGTGGCGCCGAATCGGGAAGATTCTCGAGCGTTCTTGCGATTACGCGTAAGGTTTGAACGATTGTTTCGCCGAAGTTTCCGGCGTACGATTCATGCGCTTTCAGCCGATGCTTTTTGATCCAGTTGCCACAGGCGTACGCGTAGAAATCTTCGCATGGATTCGCGTGCCGGTTGATGCTTTGGTTCAGTAAACGGCCGGCGTAGACGCACGCATCCGACTGACAAGACCGGCTTGGATTTTGGTTGGTCGACGATGGTGAGGTGGTTGTCGATGATTGCGCTGTTGTAGGTTGGAAATGCGTTGTTGCTGTCTGGTCCCACGGAAAAAGGAGCTGAGCGTGGAGGACGCCGAAGATGATGGACACGATGCAGCCGAGAGCGGTGAAGACGACGACGGTGACGACGATTGCCAGGATGGCGCCTCGCGATGGACGTCGGCACTTCTTTGTTTGGACTATGGCTTCGGGGTGAATTGTTTTCGGACTCATTTTTGAGATCGCAACGTTCGTCTAGCTCGTTGAGACACGTGCAACACTTTTCTCGCTCTACCGCTGCGTAGCGACTACTTCTGTCAGCTGGAATAGCTAATGCTTGGCCTACACACGTCTCCGTGTCAGCACGAGTATTACGTGACGTCTATGACGTGCGTGTTCTAGCTCGCGTCAACTACGGCAAAGACACATCGTCCTTGGAAGCCGACGATGTGGTAAAGGTGAATTTTAATAAAATGCAGGAAGCTAAAAGGATTGCACGTTAAGCATATCAAATCTTATCTCTGTAATTTATTTCTGAACACGGTTTTATCTGCGACGGCATTTTCCGGCAAGAGAGTATTTGGAGCGTATGTCTCGATCACTCCTTACTGGCGAACTAGTAAATCGATCTGATATCTGATGCAGAATGAGCACTAAATAAGTAGCGATGCTAAAAATGAGTCCAAACAAGATCAATACACGCGGGAGTCAAGCGCACGTCGACTTTAAAGATTCAGCGCCAGTTGAGTCGAGCAGAAGTAAGTTTTCTCAGTCGGCGCAACTTCGTCAACGAGAGCTATCTCCGGATCAGACCGATACAAGATGCCCGATGGCGCACCGGATCGGTTTGTGAGGATGTGCCGTCGAGTCGCGCATGGTGGGGAATCTTTTTGCATCCTGCCTGGAGTCCGAAGGGCGTAAGCAAAAAGATAGCTCCACCGTTCAGACAAAAATCTCCACTCCTCCTCCCCTCTCCGCTTTTTCCTTCTCCTTTCGCCACTCCTTCCCTTCCTCCCATACTCCTGCTTCCCCTTCGAAAATCGAAAGTTAGCGGACGTCCAGAGGATCATAGTGCACTATGTTCCAGACGGTTTGGTGGAGCACCAGTGTTTCAGGCTGTTGCAAATGTTCGAGGCTATTCCAAAACATATCGAAAAGTTGCCTATGTCTATTTTTTGGCGAACGTGGAAGAAGCGTTAGTACACGGTATCGCATGTCACGCGTTGTTTTTTTTTGCTTTATGGCAAGATGCTTTTTTGGCTTTGCCGATTTACGTGTTGCGCAAGGATTGCTTGCGACAGCGCAAGCATAGCTTCAGCTGACGATATGTCGGTAAAATTGGCCGCAATCTTGTTGACGCATTTCTGACATGCACATTGTCTGTTGGCGATGAGATATCGCCAAATCGGGAGACACAGTTGATGCATAACGTGCTCTGATGAAAAGATTCCACCAATATCAGCATACTCAGCGATGATTTGCTTACGTACTGTCGAACTACGCAACGCGAGTAATTTGTGAACAAAAATGGGAACTGAATGAAATGTTCATCTTAGTGCGAATGGGACATCCATTCAGTTAACGTGACGGGTGAAAATTTAACTCTTC
Source organism: Prismatolaimus dolichurus (assembly GCA_034691745.1). Taxonomy (NCBI): domain Eukaryota; kingdom Metazoa; phylum Nematoda; class Enoplea; order Triplonchida; family Prismatolaimidae; genus Prismatolaimus; species Prismatolaimus dolichurus. The sequence goes on from JAQGBB010001640.1 coordinate 3,285, forward strand.
TTCCAAAAACCAGGGGCCTAAGCTCAGATCGCTGCACAGACGATTCCCTCCTAGTCTGGTACGTCGCTCACACTAGCAAAGTTGTGAGATCTTGCCCAAGAGCTCTCCTCTCTTTCCCTTGGCACGGTCCCAGAATCCACATTACACCCGAGTAAGTAGAAAAAGATTGACTTCTGACAGTCATTTCAAAATTTATTCGGCGGTTTCTTAAGCGGGCGGTGGTAGGCTTGATTTGTGACACAATCACGCGAAAAATATCTAGTGCTCCGTGGATGACAGGTACTTACTTATCCATTGGTCGAGTACTTCTGGTCCTCGTGAAAGATCGAAATCCTCGATCCTGATGAGTAATACTACGTGTGTTGAGGGGATGATGCAATGATAGAAGATATTTACAAAGGAACACTCACATTTGGCTTCCACTTGCGGGCAATGAGGCCTTTATACAGAGAAGCGGCCCGTAAGAGAATCATTCGCAGAAGGTATTTACAATAAAGTTGTAGAAGATCAATTGATTAGGAGATATTTACAAGAGCCAACTCAAGAGTTTGGGTGAGCGAACCAGCATGTTCGACTGCTGATGTCAAGCTGCGGTTGCTCCAGAAATTCAGAGTTCCAAAGAGAACAAAAAGTTGAAAACTCAGGTTGTGAACAGTTTTCGGTCGTCACGGCTTTTATAATCCAGAAAAGCGCGGGAAACCGCCCCTTTACACGTATCACGCAAGCCTTTCATTGCTACGTTTGAAAATGCCCAAACGTTTTATTTTATTGCATGTCGCCATAGTATATAGTCGTACTCATTATACGATCGCTATAATATAGGTGCGGTGCACAAGACTCATTTGCATTGAAATTGCGACTTGCCTGCAAAATACAAGCAAAATTCAAAGACATGTAAAACTCGTACTGCCAGCACTCACAAGTTTTCTCCTTCAGCTTTGTTGTTGCTTGTCGCGTTTCTTGTGTTCTTGCGGAGACTCTTAGGGCACTGGAACGATCACAGTGAGTGAGTATCCATGTCAGGATTTTGAGATAGTCACCATCTTGCTTGAAGCGAGCATGCCATTCTCTGATGTGACGCTTTTCCCGTCATCCCTTCACGCTTACTGTGACTCAACTGGCCTTCCTACCAGTCTCAAATTGTCAGCTCTAGATTCCTCTCTCTTGAAGGGCTGATTACAAAACGGGCTCACAGAGTCAAATTAGATTTGGCTTCCTTTTTCAGCAGGGAATTCAGGGGAAGCCACTCGCGTCGTCTGCGCCAAGACCAAATTCCAATTTTCAGTGTAAGCTACGCATGGATTGAATTTTTAATTATACTTTGGACGGCTGCTCTTGAATACTGGACGTGCACATTTCCCGCCTCCTCCAGCTGCTACTGCTCTTCATCTAAACAAAGCGTGAAAAAATAAGTTTCTCGCGAATGTCTTCATCGTTCTTGTTTCTGGAACTTCGAATCTGATTCTCATGCTTCATTCTTTTTTTGCATGCTGCTAGATGAGCGAGCGAAAAAATGCTTACTGATCATACTTATAAAATCCCCTAATCTCCGCAGTCCCCCCAATCCTTCCCAGCCAACAAAAGTTAGCCGACGTGTGAGCAACTTGCTAGTGGTAGGCGCCAACTTGCGAATGGTAGGCGCCAACTTGCCAATGGTATGGGAGTTCGGGGGGGGGGGGGGACGAAGCCCCCCGAAAATTTTTTGTAATTTTTTCATTTTTTGTTCATTTTTTACAAAAGAGGAAAAACGCAGTACGGCGACAAATCGTGGTCTCCTTTTCTCTGTTGCTTCAAAAACTTATGTGCTAGTGTTTTGTGAAACGGCAGGATGCCTTTTCGGCTTTGCCGATTTTTTATCTGACCGATGGACTTGCATATTTTTTTGCAGTCCGTTCTTTGTTAAAAAAGCATGCTGTTTTGATATAATCAATATTAGTAGCAACTCGATACCACGTCGACATGAAAACGGCCACAGGCGCAACTTGAAACTATTCGCAGCTTTCTCTTTTTCTCTCTGCCATGTTGACTGACTCACTATTTCGGCAGCCTGAGTACATCGACGCCTGATAAAGCTATTTTCAACTTACACATTTTAATGAGTGCGTCGGTCGGAGATGGAAAGCGTGGGGTAGCAGCAAGCTGAGTGCAACGTCATCCCGACTTAATTACAGTTCCAAATATTTCCTTTCTAGCAAGCCCGTCGTCGACTTTTTACTAGTACTTACTACGTGCGTTCGAAAATGCCCGAACGTTTCATTCTATTGCATATAGTATATAGTCGTACTCATTATGCGAGCGCTATATTATAGTGCGGTGCACATGACTCATTTGCATTGACATTGCGACTTGCCTGCAAAATACAAGCAAAATTCAAAGACGTAAAACTTGTATTGCCAGCAGTCACAAGTTTCCCGCTGCAACTTTATTGTATCTTGTCGGGTTTCCTGTGTTCTTGAGGAGACTCTTTGAGCACAGGAACGATCACAGTGAGTGAGTGCCAATGTTAGGATTTTGAGGTCGCCTCCATCTTGCTTGAAGCGGGCATGCCATTTTTTGATGTGACGCTTTTCCCGCCATCCTTCCATGCTTACTAGCCTGTGACTCAACTAGCCTTGCTACCAGTCTCAAATTTTTTAGCTCGAGATTCCTCTCTCTTGAAAGCTGATGAAAAAACGAACTCTTGGGCTCACAGAGTCAAATTAGATTTGGCTTGTTTTGGTTGCAGCAGAGAATCCAGGGGAAGCCGCTTGCGTCGTCTGCGTCACGACCAAATTCCAATTTTCAGTGTAAGCCACGCATGGCTTTAATTTGCTATTATAGTTTGGACGGCTGCTCCGCAATACTGGGCGTCTGTCTTGGGTTAAAAGAATCCATAAAGTCGGCTTAATGGCTTATTTTGTCCCAAGACAGGTCAGTGGTACCGGACAACATATACCATTGGCCAAAATAAGCCCCCTTAACTATGTCACTGTTTTGGGACGAAAGAATCCATCAAGTCGGCTGAATGGCTTCTTTCGTCCCAAGACAGACGCGCGCATTTCCCACCTCCCCCAGCTGCTACTGCTCTTCATATTAAACAAAGCGTGAAAAAAACGTGCTTGGTTTCTTGCGAATGTCTTCATTATATTTGTTTCTAAAACTTCGCATCTGATACTCATGCTTCATTTTTTTTATCTGACCGATGGACTTGCATAATTTTTTGGAGTCCGTTCTTTGTTCAAAAAGCACGTTGTTTTGATATAATCAATAGTCAATAGAGTAGCCACTCGATACCACGTCGACATGAAAACGGCCCAGACGCAACTTGAAACCATTTGCTGCTAACAGTCTGTAATGAAGTCGCCACGCATTCGCACCGATCACCGCTTTGGACGTTTTTCTAGCTGCAAGCTGTCTTCGCGCTGACCACCACCCTTGAACATGACCATTTTCGGCGTTCTCCGGCTACTCAATTTCCGTTGCAGGTAGCAGCTAATTCCTCGTGTGTCAAGTCAAAGATGCTGCCATCCAATCAGCTAACAATATCAATCCTGATCTTCATGCTGACCGCGATCGTCGTCGGACGTTCGCCCGAACGCTGCAGTCACTCGTCGCTCGTTCCGTACGAGGACTTCTGCGATAGCGCGCCCGTGGACGACTGCTGCAATTATTCTGACTGTTTCCGTCGTCAGCGCTGCCCATCTAACTGCACCTGCCATCTGGATCAGCTGACGTCGGAGAACATCGTTGCGTGCACGTCTGCCGACGAGCGAATCACGGAAAAGCTGATAAAAACCCTGCCAACGTACGCCACCCGGATCGTTCTGGATCGCCAGGCGATTGGTCAACTTCGCCGGAATACGTTCATGGGGGTTGGTTTCCCACACTTGCGTGAACTCTACATCGTCCATTCGGGTCTTCGCATGATCCACCCGGATGCTTTCAACAATCTGACCGTTCTCGAGACCCTCGATATTAGCGGCAATGAGCTTGCCGATATCAGAGGTGACGAGTTCGTGAAGACAAGGAAGCTCGAATACCTCTATCTGAACAACAATAAAATCACGAACATAGCTGACGACGCTTTTGCGAATGTCAGCAATCTGCGTTACCTATATCTTCACTCGAACGAGCTTCGCGTCCTGCCCGAAGCGGTAACTCGGGTGAAACGACAACTTCATATGATCACGCTTGCGGGCAATCCGTGGGCGTGCGGTTGCGACGACGAGCAGTTCGCGCTGCAGAAGTTTCTGCGCGATGTTCGATTAACGGGAAACGTGGTAGTCGACGAGGCGGCGATCGTTTGCGAGTTCACAAACGCCTCGAGCCTCCAAACAAGTCTGAAAACTTTGAAGCTTCCGGACAACACCAGCGACGATATGGTCAGAGTGAAGATTTCGAGTCTAAATGATTTCAAGGCAAAACGCTGCCAGTCGCTTACGCAGCGGTTCGCAAATGAGAAAATGGACACAAACGCCTCCAACAAGAACTGCTGGAAGACGATCAGCTTCGTCGTCCTGTCTAAATTCATTGGTGTTCTCCTGTTCATCATTGTCGTTCTCTCGGCGCTTCTCTCACGCTGCTGTCAAGACTGCCACGGACACGGACAGCGACGGTACGCCCCTCCGAAGGAACAGGATCACGCTATGGACAGTTTTCCATAGTGGACACTTGAGAACGGGTTTCACCGTCCGTCCGTTCGTCTGACCGACCGACAGCTTTAGTACAGCTGTTCTTCAAACGATCTCAATCTGCGTAAGCAACGAATGTGGTCCCAAGAAATTGCACATGCATTTTCTGATGATGTTGTGACAACTGCCGTTCATGTGAGCTGCTCATGTTTCCGGTGTACATTCGTTGGTTTTAAACTCAGTTATCAGGAATTGCATGCGAGACGTTCATGACTGCAAGCAGCATTTGCCCTTTGGGGTCATGCAAGTACGACGTCATCTCGGAAGAGAGTCTCAATGAAAGTGACTTTACTTCACAAAGATTGCTGAAAAGGTGATGTGCTAAAAGCTGAACTTTCTGCATGACGTCATATATGGATGAACCTCTATTGTGCTTGTCAATAGTAGTCTAATGGCAACTTCACAGCGAAGACAACGTAAAACTGCGATAAAGCTTGCGTCCAGATAGAGGTTCAGATTTCTCCCAAGAATGCCCACTAGGTTCCTTATGTCCATCGTTACGTATTCGGCCATAAAGGCAGTCGAATCCTTTGCACACAGCCTGCTAAGCGTAAAAAAAACGAAAAACGAGGAGAAACGCTTGAGCTACATCCAAGCACATGTTTGACAGCTGCTCCTTCACTGTTTCACTTACACAGTTTCAACACTACTCGCAGCCTGCGGGCAACCTCACCCATCCTTTCTTCACGTCTTCCGCTCTAGCCTGCAGAGTAGTTCAACGCACTTACGAAGCACGAACACCGGAATGTGAACTAGCGCGACGAAGCTAACGCCCAGGCAAAGCCCAAACGAGCCCCCAAACTGCGACAAGTAGATGTCTGCCGTCAGCGCCAGTCGCTCCTCGAAGACGGGAAACGTGAGCGACCGCAAGCTAATCGTAATCGAGTACCCATGGAAGTCCACGTCAAGCGGCTCGTGCCGCATGAAGATTTTAACGCTGAAGATGTAAGCTCGCGACTCGCAGTCTGGTGTGCACCGATGCTCGCATTCGAGGGTTGCCTCCCTGATGCTCTGCGCGTGCGCTTCGTGGAGACGGAGACAACGCGGTCGAAAGGGCTAGCAGACCGGGCTCCGTCTTCTCGTACCACTTCGAGCCCGGACAGAAAAGCACGCTGACAACCGCGTGTTTCTCGAACTCCGTCGCCGTACCGCCGGCGAGGTCGAGCCTGAACAGCGCGCCGTCAGTGAGGTTCTCTGCTGTGATCTTCAGCCGATCCGTTGCGCTGCCGAAGGTCTGGGCTTAGGAGTCGCATGTTGATGGCGTCTTTATCGAAATGGACCACCTTGCTCATCCGGCATTGCTGACCCTTCCAGTTCTGCCAACCCTTAAAAAATCGGAGCTTCTCACGAGCTCGTACCGACGATCTGGACGAGGTGGTCAAGCCTAAACTCGAGATCGTTGATGCTAACGAGCCAGACGTAGATGAGTTCCACGAGTTCTACATCGATCGAGTCGATCAGCGAAGTTTCGTTGAGCTCGTTTCTCGACCAGTTCTGGTAGGCGAGAACGAGCTTTTCGGCTTTCTCCACCAGGGCGGCTGAGACCGAACAACTAGGTTCGCACCGGCAGCGCGACGGTTCTTTATTGTAATAAACATAGTCGCCAGGTTTTACGTAAAAGGGGTCAAAACAGGGCACTTTCAGCTTTCGTTGCGACGAATGGAAATGGAAAGCTAATGTCAATAGCACGTTCTAGTAATCTGGTGCCATTTGAAATAATGTTCCTTTGAGTGAATTATAGCTGCATTATGTTTCGAATGTTTTTTTGAGTTGCTGTTTTCGCCAGTGAAAGCTGACGAAATTGGAACCATTCTTTGCATTAGCTTAACCGGAAATAATGTGGCAGTATTTCAGGAGAACTTTTAGCTTGTTTGGAAAAGCAAGAGAAACGTGATCTCAGCAAGTTTACATTTAAAATGGTGTTCACGTGACGTCATTTTTGATTGCTATACGTTCACCGACGTGAGCAGCTCCGAGATACCAGCGACAAAACGTGGACTTGTGCCAAAACTTTTGGAGAATCTGAAGCGTTGAAATTTGTGCGGCATATTGTGCCTGCTTGCATTGCGTTCGGTGACATTATTACTAAAGGGTCCGTCAAAAGTCGACAGGAGTCGCCTTGTTGACTGCATACGTTGTCCTACATAAAAATGAAAGGCGCATGGCTAGACGTTACGTAATGTTCCGTTGTTTAAAGTTCATACTCTCCCACTGCTATCGATAGCTTCCATAGTTTTCTGTCGACTTTTCCGGACGCTTTACGTTAGCGAACGAAACTTCAGCACCAATAATACTGAGTACCTGCAGCCGTGAGAAACCGCCTGAGCCGTAAACCCTTGAGCAAACATGAGGTCCTGATGAGATAGCATTAAATGAGACAGCTCATGGCATCAAGAGAAATATGATCGGCAGACATCATCAACGTAAGTGCACAAACAAAGAGGCAGCATGCGAAGTTGCTAGGTACTGGAACCTAGCTAGCCACTGTACGTCACTTCCGTCAAAAGTTAAGCCAACCATGTTTCACACCGCAAAAAAGTACGTCCTCGAATTCGCCGAAGAGACATTCATCTTCGGCGTGCACCTCCTGCGCGAGCGTGTAAGCCCCGCCGAGTGGCTCTTCTGGATTCTCGCAGTCATCACCTTCGCTTCACTCACACTGCGAGATCTCACGAATCTAACGCATAACTATCTCGCAGAAGACACCCTGACGATCTCAGTCTGGCAAGAAAATGAGAGCATAATTTTCTCACCACCACCGACCATTTACATACCTGTGCACACACACGAGTTCGAGCTAATCACAACGGATCCAGCAGCTGTGGTGAAGAAAGCCGAAAAGTTCGTCCTCACTTATCGAGAGTGGGTGAGAAACTCCCTTTCTGAAACAAATCTTCTTAACTCAATCGATGATGAACTTGTTGAGCTAATCTACGTGATGCTAATTAGCATCAACGAGCTTGAATATCGACTCACTCGGGGACAACGGGCAGAGCTGAACAAGTCCACTGACCTACTCTGGGCCAACTTATACACGAAGAGAAAGAACTTTCCTCAACTCAACCGAGCAACGCGAAATCTCTTCGCGATTTTTATGGAATCGGGTGTTAAACTCCAGCACCTCACGCAGATCGTCGGTGTGTGGTACTGCCAGCTGTATGGGCTTGAGACAACGCTCGAGCAACACTATAGATTTCCTGAACGCATGGTGATTATCCTCGGGGAGCCGTGCAAGATGAGCACTATCGTGCATCTCGATGCAGACGGTGTAGATATGCGTATCTCGAGTGGCGATGTTCGATTCTTTAGCTCGACTGATCGACTCAGGCTTCATGCGAGAAACTTGACGAAGAGTGAATACATGAGAATTGATTTCGCTGGAGGCACGGGCACTGAATTCGAGAAGCACGCGGGCAGTACTGTGCATCTCTATCAGAGCGTGGACACGTCTATCAAGGTCGGATATTGTGCATTATAGACTAGGGATCAGCCGGTGCCCAGGTTTTTGAAAAAACCTGGGCACTGCCCGCCCAGGTGCCCGCCCATGTGCCCAGGTGCCCGGGTGCCCAGGTGATGCCCAGGTTTGAACTTTCAGTCAGCGATATCTGCTACACGTATACATGCTCTACGCCAATATTGCACGTTATAGGTCAGATTTTTCGTTCAAAGTTTATCGTCCAGAGTTTTGACCAATTGACAGCGGAAGTTAACTGCAGTTTTTGAAAAAGTTGGCCTTTTTGATCGGCAGGTGCCCAGGTTTGGCTAAAAAACCTGGGCACTGCCCGCCCAGGTCCGAACCCTAGACCATATAAATCATATTCTATGGATTTAATTTTTTACGGATTTTGTCCAAGGTTTTATGAATTGTATGTTTTCTATGAATTTTATCTACGTTTTATGGATTTTATATTTTTTATGGATTTTCTGTTTTCTATGCTACTATGTTTAAACATATAAAACATAAAATCCATAAAATCGTGTATAAAATCTACAGAAAACATAAAATCCATAAAATCGTGTATAAAATCTACAGAAAACATAAAATCCATAAAAAATAAAATTCATAAAACTAAAATCCGTTAAAAATAAAATCCATATGGCCTATAATGCACAATGCTTTCAAGGTCCGCATCGCGAGCACCTTCCGAAGGTGCAACCGGCGTTCAGTACCGTGCTCTGCGTCGAACGACTGGTATATGTGCATGGAGATGTGCACAGCAATGCTCATGCTTCAGAGGTGCGCTTGCTGGCCACTCTACTACACGCCAGTCTTCGATTCGCCGCCAGGTGAAGAGCTGTGCCCGGGCACGGCATGGCGCGGAAATGAGACGCTTATCGATGCGTTCTACACAGTTCCGTTCGGACTCGAGTGTCTTCAACTCGGAACCGATCGGGCCGTCGAGGAGTTGCGTGATACCGTCCTCGGTTGTGAGCGAGGTTGTGCGCCTGATTGCGAGTCGACAGCGTATATTTTCACAGAGATTATTCGTCCGCATGCACCGTTTAGTGGCTACCTGGCGTCGATTGGGCTGCGTTCGTTGAAATTTCCCGTTTTTGAGGAGCGGTTGGCGTTGACGCTTGATGTCTACTTTTCGCAGTTTGGGGGATCGCTTGAGCTTTGGCTAGGAGTTAGCTTCGCGGCGTTGGTGCACATTCCGGTGTTCGCGCTTCGCAAGTGCCTCGCCGCGCTGCGAAGACGTGTTGGTCGAGCTGATGACTTGGAGAAAGAACAAGAGATTTCACTCTGAGGGTATTCGACATGAACTCAACAGGGAATTCAGGAAGTCTTTCCAGCATGAAGATTTCAAACACCATGATTTTGTTTGTACTGTATTATCTCGCATTTAAGCCAGTTCTACCCATGGCCGGTTTTGGACACGCGAGCCGCATGTTGCATAAGTTTTGAT
>JAQGBB010001641.1:0-12857 GCA_034691745.1 Prismatolaimus dolichurus
TCTCGACGGTTATCATCTTCTGCATAGTGCGCGGCTTTTACCTGCGAATATTGTCGAGCGGTTTCTTTCGGAAATTATTCCCGCGCTTCGAGCTTGTTGCTTCAAGCAGTCGATGGATTCGTCCCGTTGGAAGACACTTGTGCGACAGTTTAGCTCGGCGAAGAAGAGGTTCTTGGAAGAGGTTTTTACACTTGCGTTTGATCTTGGTCTTAAGGTACGCAGGGTGCCTGTACGGGGAATTGTGGATGGTTTTACCCAACGTGGTTGAAAGAGAAAAAATGTGGTAATTATTTTGAAACAAATCGACCAAATTTTTGCGCCCCTATGTTTCTCCACAGTTCGGGACTGCAAAAGGTTTTTCGGCTCCACGAAAAAATCGTGTGGACGCCCGTCCCGTGTACGTATGCTTACTATGCATTTGTATATGTGATTTTTTTCTCGTTCTGTTCGCTATTAGCTGTAGTGATTTCAGATTGACTCTGAACTGGTCGAGTTTTTACTCGACAGAACACCTACCTCTCTCGAACCCATGTCTACGTCATCTACGACCACGCGTGGACGTGTTATTTGCGAAACATTTCAATCGGCACTATGTCCCTTCGTTGCGAAACAAGCTTCCATCCTTGTCCCATTGCTTCTCAACAGTCTTCGAGACAATTGCGATACTGTTTGCTTCGTTCTTTCAACTACAGCTGTTGTTCTTCGCAAAGATGTTGCTTTGCGGAAAAGGTGGGAATGACGGGCTTTTACACATAGTACTGAATGATGGGCGTTCTAGCTTTGGCAAAGGATTTGTGACTGAGATTCTTTCGCGATGGACGGTCTTGTCGAGTTGTTTATGTGACGGCCCACCTGAGAGTAAGGTCAAAGCGGTTTGTCTTTTGCGGAAGTTGCTCCTTGTTGATACAAGGGTATACAGATACAGATGGATGAAGAAATGTTAGTGTTGTTAAACTGTTTGAATATTTGAATAGTTTTTTGTCGAAACTGATTCGGAGACGGTCCGATATATGCTTGTTCTTGTCGTGGCGTATGGAAAACTTCTTACTGATTCGACTGCCGATGTTGCTTTGAAAGTAGAATGAGGTTTTGACTTACTAAGGGCGAACTGTTCACTACTTGTATTCGGTGTGTAGATCGCTGTTCTCGATCTTTTGCCAGCCTTTTGTCTCTGTCCGAACGCGGAAGTACGACGAATACTTAAGTACGTTTACTGTATTGTACATAAGTATTGATCCGGTGTTGAGTGTCGTGCAGTGGTTTAAACATACAGTACATACTTCTTTGTTACTGTTAGAGACCACTTGTTGGAATTTATAACCGGTCATCTTCCGCTCACTAGTGAAGAGTTCGAGCAAGGTAGTGTTCAACAGGCGAATTATCGTCGAATTGTGTCAAAGGTGTGTGTAAACTATGAAATTGTGTGAACATGGGATTCTATGGGGCGTTTGCTGTTCAGTTACTCACTGCGCTTGTGTTGAGTGGCAGTCTCGACGTGTTTGAAGTGCTCATTAGTATTCTGTGTCGAGAGGCGAAGCATCTTATGGAGTCGGCTTTTATAACGAGCTTTCAGGATTTTATTCAGAGGTACGCGAACATATGCATACAGTACGCATTATGGGTGTGTTGTTGTTTTTTGCGCTGTGTATGTTGGTCAGTCATGGCGATGGTCGGCGGGTAAGGGGTGGGGTAAAATAGATTCGACAGGGTCAAAAAAGGCATTCCGCCATTTCAAAAAATGATTAAATTCAAACGCTTATAACTCAACGCTGGAATATAGGAGAACGAAAAGGAAGATGCATTTAAGCGCATTTCGATGAGGTCTAAAAGTTTGGAGCAGTTTAAAAAGTTTCGACAAACTGAGACACCAACAAGAGTAACACAATAATTCGAGACAAATTTGATGAGAATTTTTTAGAAGTTGCGAAATATTGATTGAAAAATATGTCATTTGAACGATTTTTGAAGCAAAATTTCGAAAGCAAAAAATTCAGACTGAAAATTTCGCTTCCGGCTAAAAGTCCAAAAAATGTGAGGTGGTACCCTCTTTCCCTTTGTCGGCCGGTCTTGTGGTATCTATCTTTTGGGTACCCTATCTTCATGACTGATGGTGTATAGTGGTCCAGAGCACTGAAATTGTCCCTTGTGGATGGCAATTTCAGACTGTCAAATATTGAGGATCAAATGCGTGCACTTGACATCGTTTTCAACTTCTTCGCAAACGACATTCTTCCAGCGGAGCAGACTTTACGAGTGGTTGAAAAAGTCGGTCTCCCACTGCTCGCAATAACGAATGTGCAGTTTGTCAATCGATTCTTCTGTGCAAGAATAGTCCCGATTGTACAGGTTCTCGAGAGCAAAAACCCGCAGGTACAGTACGCGGTGTTTGTGCCTATGTATACTCTGGGTATTGGGTTTGTTTTTGAAGTACGTGCGCATTCTTAGGACTTAACTGAAGAGTGCAAAGCTATGTTACTGAAGAAAACTGCTTGTTTTGGACTCATTGAAGCGATGTATGACCGTTTATCACCTGATGAAGTTAAAGGGCATGTTAACGATATTTATGCGGGCAAGCTTGGTCAAACGAATGTTTCGAAGACTTTGTTGCTCCAGAGAGTTATTGAGTAAGACTGATTTTCGATCATGTACTGTATGTTGGTTTTGTGTATCTTCTCCGGTTTAGACTGTCGAAGGAGGCGCTCAAGGAAGGCCTTTTCGATAGTGCTTTTTCGGCAGTGAGACTTGCGTATCGGTGTAGTGCGTTTAACACGCTTGTTGCGGCGCTTATCTGTACGCAAACGAAGGCGGCGTTTTTTGAAAGTTTCATCTTTAATTCGGCGGTGCGTTGTGCTGTTTGAAACGTAGTGACAGTACAGTTCTGCTTGGAATTGTAATTATTCATACATGGCTAGTGGTTTTAGAATTTTGACGCAATCGTAGATGCTGGAAAAGACTACGAATTTCCTGTTGATTTTGAGGTACTCTTTTACTTTCTATTGACTTTCACTTCAGGAACGAACGACTACATGTGTAGTGTACATAAACATGTATACTGTATATGCAAAATTGTATTCATGTGGAGTTCTAGTTGATATGCATTGCCACATTGCGTGAATCACTAACTGTTGTGACGCAGGCTAGCGTATTACATTAGATACAGCTCGGACAGGGACTAGAGAAATTATTGATTGGTAGACTACTTCAATACGTAGGTTGTACCAAAGAAGAAGTTACTTTTGCGCGAAATTCGCCGTCAATATCGTGAACGGCGAAGAGAGCTCGGCGATTTTGCTTCGCAATCGGCTAGTTTGAGCTCTGTTCAATACGCGTCCTCGCAGTTTCTTCTCGACAGTAGTCTTAACGAGGAGATGAACACGGTTGACTTTACCGGAGCAAGCGTGAAGGTACACGAGTCATTTTTCTTGCCCTGTGTCCATACTGTGTATGAACAGGATGAGAGTGTTACTGGGGAGGATAATGAGACGCCGACTCCGAGCAAGATTAAGACTGAGGTGCGTAGTTTTTGTTAGAACAGTTTCGTTATAAGATTACTTTCATATGTATTTTACGTTTTGTTCTGGTGCGAATTGTGCGACTTAATGTTTTGTTGACATTCTGCATTGTCTTATGTTTTAACGTTCGAAAATTTGTTTTTTTTTTCGATACTGTTTTGAGGTGAACGACACCGAGACGCTGGCAGATAATGCCGACAATGGAGTCGAATTAGAAGATGATGAACTCAATTCACATCCGTGTATCGAAGCGTGGATTGCCGTTATTAAACACCTTGTTGAGAAGAAGATTGCCCCTGTTGACCAGGTTGCACGCGTAATACCTACATTGCGTGTACGCACTATTAGTTGTGTATTATGTACGTACTGTATGTCAAACGTCATTCTGTGTCCAAGATGTACCGGGTACACAAGTGAGTACTGTTTCTAGGCACTTCCAATGCCGAAGTGGATGAACGTGATGCTGCAAAAGATGCAAGACCCGAGTACAGTACTTCCAGCGAAGTTGCTTATTTGTAGGCTTGTCACCACTCTTGACAAGGTCTGTCGCTTATCCGTTCACGCTCAATTTTGCACGCAGTTTTTGCTCTAGATATTCAATGTTTATGCCAAACAATGGTTGTTGCCATTGATGCAGTTCGTAGTGAGTGAAGAGATGCAGAAGAAAGCTCTCAATTGTTTTGTTGTTGATCTTCTCACAGTTTTACTTTCTTGGTCGAAGTTGGATGTTCCAATTATTCCTGAAGTACGCAGTCTACTTTTGTAATGACAAGATCTGCATGTTTTACAGCAAATGTATGCTTTTACTAAGGAGTCACCTCAAGCGCGGATGGCTGTTCGTAGTGTGATCAGTTTTTGTGCCACTTGGACTTACGATGATAATATTCGCGTTTATCGTCGAAATTTGGATTTGATCAGAACCCTCGTTGAATGCTGGAAATCGTGTGTGTCGGTAACGTCTGAGTAAGTATAGAAGTTGCGTCGCAGGCACGCTCATACGGGTGGAAATGAAAATTGTTTGACGGCACAGCTCTGGGAATATAGGAGGGCAAAGGGAACCCCTCTCATTGAGTGGTACAACTCTGGACCACGAAAAGGAAAAAATAGTGTTAACTCCATCCGTGTGGACGCTCCCTGCTATAGGTTGTTACCTTAGTAGTCTGTAACGCATACTGGTCTGTTCGCAGCACTATACACCAACTGTTGCGGCTAGCTTCCGAAGAAGTGAAGAAGGGTCATAAGATCAACACTGCTGGCATTCAGCTTGTTGGAATCTTTCTCGCTAACGGCATCGATGCGTATAATTCTGCAACTATACCTGGCGTTAGCAGACAACAGTAAGGTGTACAATACTGTGTTCTAGAACAGTGCAACTGTTCTCTACCGCTTATGGGTATGGAGGATGATAGAATGCTAACTTCTCGTCGTTTCTTCATTGTCGAACGTATTGTGTGTACTTTATGTACTGTATGTTTGACTGGCTTGAAACATCGCACTGTACAGTCATGCTTATACCTGTTGTTCTTATACACGTAGTTGATTGAATGCATTGTAATTAACATGCACAGTGTGTTGGTTCAGGTTCTACACCGATCTTGTCGACAAACTCCGCAACTCTTCTCACTCCGTGTTCGCACCAAGTGCGGAAGTTCTCGGAATGGCTTTGAAGTTTTTCGATCATAGAAAGGAGATTGTAAGATAGATAGACAGATAGTTACGAAAGAACAGATTTACATGTTTTCTGGCGGGTTTCTAGGAAGATTGTTCCGCATTGTCATGCAGAATTCGTGAGATGTTAAAAACCGTCTTGAACACCAAACTGCGAGGAATCAAACACTATGTTACAATCGTCAGTCGTATCGCTCGCGTTTATCCATCGTTCGTTGATCGAGAGTATGCTATCTCACTGGTTTTCATCTAGACTTTGTTGTTGTCTGGTTTTTCTCTTAGTTGTCTCAATGTACTGCTGAGACAGTTTGTACACTTGATGGGAGACGCCAGAGAAGAGGGATTACAATGCTTGATTGCTGCTGAGATTGACAATGCTTATAATGAATTGAAGGCGAGGGATCTTCTTGCGATGATTAAGAGCGGGTAAGGAAGGTTTTAAACTGCCAAACTTTTGCGTTGTGCTATCAGTGTAGCTACCTGTATTTTCTCAGGAGTACCTTGTGTATTTAGGCGTGAAAACTCGTGTCAATTGGCAGCATTGCAACTCTTGTTAAGAGTCATACCGAGTTTTACAATTGAGCAGATAGTGTATTTTCTGCCGCCGGTCTGCGAGTTGGCTTCTCGCAGTGTGGCGTCATTACCGGCGTGTCGGTCGGTTGCATATCAGATTCACATGTTTGTCTATCGTGGATTTAGGTACGAAACGGTACAGTACTGTTGTCTTACCACCGTGGACTGTAGAACGACGAAACAGGAGCGATTGTGGTGTAGAAAACCAGTTTGTGGGGACTGACACACAGACAATAGATGTGTACTGTACAGACTGCAATTTACGTACAGTACGAAACGTTATAGTCAGTCGTGAATGGTGTACAGTAATATGGTTATCACCGTTTGGTTCAGGCAGTCGATCGGTGCGAAAGAGACCGAAGCAGTCCAACAGTGCAAAGCGTGTTTGTTAAAAGGCCTTAGCGATCCATCGTTGCCAGTGCGGTAAGTTGCCGGTGACATGAACTACGTTACGTACTGTATGAAAACACATCGTCTATTACAGACAGGAGGTCATCAAATTTTGGACATTGCCTGAAAATCTACCGACAGAGACATTCGAACGATTGTTCACATTACTTGAATCGTTGTATTCTCCGTCAGCAGAAGCCGATTTCTTGGCTTATGCGAGTTATCTACTTTTGCAAGTCTCGGCCGCTACACCACAGTTTAACGATACGACGCAGTTGTTTAAACAGGATCTTATACAAGCGCAGTTTTCGGTATGCTTAAAACTAGTCTTGCATGTTTGACTTGAGAAAGTTTAGTCTTTCTGGTTTGCACGAGACAAGCAGTCCAGGGGGTTTAGGTATACAGTATGCATATCTGTCTGGGTACGTACTGTACGTATTGCACATATTGAAGGAGCAGAAAATATTGGCAAACTGGCGGCATCGATCGACGATGCAAACACCGATTTTACTCGCATCGTCGCAAGACCCGTCCATTGCGGAGACACAATCTGTCGAACCGCGTCTGCGCGCTACTCAGAATGTCGCTGAATTCTCAGCAACTGTTGGTACGATTGATTTGGTGTTCTAGGGTTGGCAAATCCCCGGAGATTTTGTCCGCCGTCCCTCAATCCCCGGGATCCCCCCGTCTATCTCGCATGTGTAAATTTTTAAAAATTAAACAAAATTTTTGCAATTTTTTAGTCGTAAAATTTTTTCGTTGGAAAATCCCCCGGGATTTTTTCCAATCCCCCATCCGCGGGGGGATCCCTAGGGGGATGCCAATCCTAGATGTTCTTAGTCGGGGAATTCTATTCGTTGTTCTTCGAACAGCTACTGGTGAGGCGGACTGGCTTTCGGGTAAAACATACGCGATTGATGGAGACGAAATGGAGGTTGTTGGAACGAGTTCAACAGCGTTGTTGTTCGATACTGGTGGTGCTGCCCGGAGGAGAAAGATGCAGCGGGCGTTGCCGACTAGAGCAGCTGCGAGGAAAGAAGTGCAGATGAGTCAAGGTTTTTGATTTGTACGTGGCATATATGTTTGCTTTATTTGTCGTTTTGGTCGTAGGCAGTGAAGATCTTCAGCTTGAACTGCGTTTGTTGCGACGACGTATTCAGAAAGATAATAGGGCGCCGTCGTTTTTCGCTACGCGTCAAGTGATGCGCAAGAGGTTGCAAGAGGTAGGCTAGAGGGAAGTGAATGATTTCTTTTTGCGATGAAACAAATTCGACTGGTCAATTACGCATATATTTGGCGAAAGTTTACATTGCTGTCCAGTGGCGACGCTAGGTGGGGGCTTTAACTTTGGTTAAAAATACGTTTTTTTTCGAAACTTTTTCTTTGACAACTTTACTCTTCGTGACTCCCAAGGGATATCCTTGGGGTTCGAATTTTTTATCGCCTCGAATCACCTTTTTGCATTACGGAACGTTTTGGACCATTTGGAGACGAAAAATGGCGATTTTTTTAGTCGAAATTTTTACGTGAACTTCTCCCCCTGCTTAGCGTAGTAGGTGAGGAAGTTCACTTAACTAAGAATAGCTATTTTTATACACAAAATACCAGTGCCACTGCCATTGCCAGTGTTCGTACCATTACAAAGCTTTTGCAAGAGGTACGTGCTGCCATATAGAGTGTATATTGCGAATGTCCTACTGGTTTTGATTCTCAACCGTCTACTTTGTTTAACTCAAAGCAAAGAGAGAAAGATCGCCAACTGCTTCGTGAGGGCAAAGTCCAACTCTATCGAAGCTACCGAATCGGCGATTTCCCAGACATTCTAATTGCACCTGCGGCTATCATCACACCACTTGAAGCTCTCGCTCAGGTGAGCTTCACAATACTGTACGTTGAGTATTTCTTGTCTCTTCTGGTTGGAAAGTAATCTTTTTCTCCAAGCGGGACGGCCTTGTCGGTCGTATGGTCTTCGAAACTGTTGCTTGTGGGATTATCGACGTGTGTAAAACTCAATTCAACAGTGCTCGGACACAGTTTGTTCAAGTGGTTGAGAATATTTGCGAACAGTCGATCGATTTTAGTCGACCATTCATCGCTGCGTTGTTGGTATGTTATCGTGTCTCGTTTCGCTTCTTTACGTACCGTGAAGTAGGGATTAGTTCTCTCTGCTTGAATAATTCCCCTCGTTCTCGGTTACTGTTTGAAAATAATTTTCTCTTTGAATAATGCCTTCTCGATTAATTCCCCCGGGGAATTATTCCAGAGTTTACGGTATTACATGCGCACTTTATATACTGTGTTGTACGCATTTTGAGCTTGTATAACACAGTAAAGTACCCTTGTGGACGTGTATTCGGTTGTGAATGTTTTGGTCGTCCTCACTTTCACTATAGCTTAAGTAAACGTAATAGTAAGGCCATTTTTTGTTCCGTCTACCGTATTCATTTACACTTTACGTTCAGTTGAAAATATTTTCTGGGTGTGAATGCGCATACTTATGTACGTCAGTCAGCATGCCTTCGTGTTACTTACGCAGCGAGTTTTATTGTGTTGAAGTGTACAGACATGAGAGCCATTTTCAGACCATTTGTTGGCGCAATTCTGAGTCGCTCAAACCTCGACCATCATGCATCAGTAATGTTTCCATCTTCGGTCAGCAACAAAATCTTGGTAACACTTCTTTTCTTCTATTTGTTTATACCTCCGTCCGTACTGTCGAGTCACTCGACTTGTTCGTGGACGTAGGCATCTTGCTACTCGAAGACACAATGCCCCCGAGCATTGACCTTTCGCGCTCGAAGCCGAAGAGAGCAAGAATTGAAGAGAAAATCGATGGGCAGCTTTATTGGCTTGAGATTGCACAGTGCGTGGTTGAGATGAGGGATTGAAGAGTGCAGATCAGATCTGTTTTTTCGCTATTTAGTCTCTACAAATCGATCGATCTTTTCGACGCGGTTGAGGTGTGTGCGTACGTATTGAACAGGACTTGCAGTGTTTTAATAATAGGTGTATAAGTGTGGTGTGCTTTTATCTTGCAAAGGCAAGCAGGTGACGGGTGTACAGCGCACAATGATTTGATGAGTGATGACTAGGCATGGGTCTACATGAGCGGGCGGTGTTGATGTTTTGTGGCCAAACATTGGCATCGACCCATAGAAAAGTCAAGTTTGCAGACAGGCGGGCAGTGCCCATGTTTTAGCACCCATCCTTAGTGATGACCC
Source organism: Prismatolaimus dolichurus (assembly GCA_034691745.1). Lineage (NCBI taxonomy): Eukaryota > Metazoa > Nematoda > Enoplea > Triplonchida > Prismatolaimidae > Prismatolaimus > Prismatolaimus dolichurus. The sequence continues at coordinate 9,365 of JAQGBB010001641.1, forward strand.
ACTGAACACTAGCTGTAATCTAGGGTCTTCTGGTTTGTCTTCTAACTGGGTATTTATACGGTACGTTATTTGTTAGGGAATTTTCACGGCGAAGATAACGTCCACTGTTGATGACGTGAAGGTTGCGCTCAAAGCAGAAATGATGGGTGACATTGCCGGTGCAAAGGACGCCTATGAAAAGGTGTGTTTATATTTAATGTGTTTTCTGGCTTCCTGGAAGTATTAAACGCCTGATCTATTGCAGGCGATAAGGCTATTCGGTGAAATGCCGGCGTATTCGCACGCAGAGAGTCTCGAATTTCAAAGCGATCTCTGCCGCGAGTATAGAGTGAAGGTGCAAGCTTGCTGTTAACACTGTTAGCAATATACTCGCTTCCCGTACTCGTAATACGTGTCATCTCGTATGTGTTTCTTGTGTCTTCTGAAGCACTGTCGTGACAGAAAGATAGCTACATGGTCGCGTGTCCGTCAGTTAGTGCGCTTGCGACACAGTTTTTTTAAATCTTTGATCGAACCTCAAAAAGTCTTTGACCAGTCTTTCCTTGTTTTTGCAATGTGCCTTTTTGAGACACTGTCCGATGCTCCTAGCGACCTGTGCGCTCTGAGTTGGTCTCTGCACGCACTGGTACACTCGTTCTTTACCGTTGTAAAATTGCACTTTCGACAAATCTATGTTACTTTGTTCACATTGAGAACATATTCTGGTCAGTAAGGTCGTGTGACCACGAATGAGTGAAGCGAGAAGATTCGATCCATTTTTCGACACCGCTTCGATGTTCTTCTAGTGTCTTGATCTCCTTTGCGAATGGAGTGCTCTCAACAGAGCTGTCCTGACGGCCGTTTCGGGTCGGGAAAGAGATTTGAACGATGTTTGGCAAGAAACTGATTTGCAAGTACATAACAGACTTGAAGTTAACACCTTTACATTCTGTCTACATGTACGGGTGGATTTAGGAAAAATATCTACCGCTTTTACTCCGGTCGAAACTCAAGCTGTTCACCACTTTACATTTGGATGTCGAGTTGAAGAGTGTGGTGAAATTCGTTAATGATGCGTGGGTTATTGAGGAACGACGGACTGTTCTTGAGGTATGTACTGATCGCAGCTGTGGTGCGAACGTTTTTGCGCTGGTTTTATTCAGACTAAACATGCGAACCAGTTGGCTCTTATGCATACCCTGCAGCAGAACTTTGAGATGGCGAGATATTTCTCGCGTATGGCGTTGAAGTCTGTGTTGCAGGTACACTGCATAGTTGTAGAAACTGTTTGACTTACGGTGCAATACAGTCGCGCTGTGATGAGAAGCTGCAGCCTGGTCTGACTGCAGTGCTCTACCAGGGTCTGAATAAGGCCGAACCCACTGGTGTTTATGGAGTGGGTGCAGCTAGGAAGAAGTGCTGCTGTCTGAGCGCGAGACGGTGGTTGTTACGTGTGCATACGTGCAGCTGTGTACAGTACATATACTGTAGTTTTACTGATTTCATTCTCATTTATGCGCATGGTTTTTTGCAAGTATGCCATGCTATTTGATTGTCGTGCTGTATGCAGGATTTTTCGAACGTGGATGTGATGATGAGACGAAGTCGACTCAAGTGCTTAAGCGGTGTTCAAGCATTGGTTGAAATGACTGACTTTTTGCAACTCATTCGGCCACAACTTTCAGGTTGGCTATGCGGTGACAATTCGTGCTCGTTTTGTAACGAGTAAATTCAGAAAGTTTCTGTATGTTAGTTGTAGTTGGAATTACACTTGAAATTGTTTGATAAAATATTTGAACTTTTCCGATCCGACACTGCTGAAAAGGGAGGAGTCGGTTTGAAAATTGAAAGAATTTCTCGCAATAATGTTGGCATCCAGGACAGGGATTTCAGTGTTTCACCCTTCGCCCGGAGGGACTAGCTGCCCCGTGGAAGGCGCGAGAAGCGAAGCATGAGCTAAAGTTAGTAGAATTGACTCCACCAGGGCCGCCTCCCCTGGTCAACATTGTAAGATAGAATCTGTATGTATGATCGTTTATGGGGGTGCTTTCCTTTTCATCGCATTTTGATTGTAGCATCGAAGCGTGCCTCCACCGGCGCTGTTTCGGAAATGGAGGCTTTCTTTACTCGATTACAGCGCCGTCAACCCGACGCACTTCAGACCCCAATAAATGTCGTCAACGACGTCCTATTCAACAGGTATGACTTTCACTTTATACCACACTGACATGCATGATCTTATCTGAATGTATCCGAATTCATTTCTCTCCATGACTCTTTCTCTAATTAACTCCAGATGTGCTTTCATTTCCGTCGCTTGCATCGTCCGTCCATCCGACCTGAATGAACCCTTCGCCGAATCGTTCTCTTTCGAATCGCATTTAAACTTGGTCGAAGCTGCCGCACAGCAAAGAAATTTCACTGTCGCTAGAACTGAACTTTCTTCACTCACCAAACAGGCGTGTATACCTACTGTACGACTTATCCGGATTTGAACGCGATGTTTGCAGAGTCAATCGGCGTCGATAGACCCTGAACTGCAGACGCGTTTATTCAATGTTTCATCCCGTCTCCATCAGTTGCGCGCGATTTGGGCTGTTCGTTCTGCGAACGATGTTGTGTCTGATCTCCTCAGTTTGACTCTAACAAGTAGGGCCTTGACGGTCTCATTTGTACTTTTTCTTGTGTGGACAGTAGACGTGAATTCTCTTCTAGATAGCCCAAGGCTATCAGCCACTGCGGAAGCGGAAAGTCTTGCACTTATGGCTCGTACTTTTGAGTTACTCGCTGATGCGTGCTTGAGGAAGGACTTTGCAGTTGACGAATTGAGAGGCGATGTGAAGACACTTTTGGAGAGCTTCGACGATGAAACAGCGCAACTGTCGGCAGATCGTGTACGTACTGCGTACTATAGCTTCAGTTCGGTACGGTTTGGCGTTGTTTCAGCTTGCGAGCAAATTCGCAGCGAAAGCATTTGACCTTTTTCGAAAATCCGTCTCGCTCATTGACTCGGTCTCGACGATGTCCTTCTCGCAACGCGCTCAACTTGGTTGTGATTCGCCGACTCCATTGCTCGCATTGACTGAATTCTGCGATAGAGTTTTGCGATCGAATCAAAGTTAGTCGTGCATGCACGATGGACGAGAATATGTGAAGCAGAGGTGCACTTTGTAGATAAGGTTAGTCATGTCCATTTGGATGTCGGCGAGTTTCCGTCGTGTTTGATTAAGTCGCTGATGAGTGCGATGCGGTTTGGATCGTCACTTGCGATTGCGCGATTTCCACGACTCTTGCAAATAGTGGAAGTGTATCCACACACGGGGGATCTGTTCGTCGTTGAAGTATGTGGAGGATGTTGCGCTCACTTTGTTGTGTTCACACTTGGCTTTTCTACTCGAGGCTGAGAGTGTTCCGTCGTGGACTTTTCTCATGTGGCTCCCGCAAATCTTCGCACTTCTTGACAAACCCGACGCGGACGCACTCCACGGCGTTGTTGAACGGATTGTCGTTGATT
>JAQGBB010001642.1:0-12856 GCA_034691745.1 Prismatolaimus dolichurus
GATAGCACGGGAGAGCGTTTGAATTTGAGATCATGTCGCTTGCACTTGACGCCAACAACTTTCGCGACACCAAAACGGGAGAAAAAAATGTGGGCCCCACAAAATGTCGATTGCTTTTGTTCTTGCCACGAGTTATCTGCGCTTAGTGTGACCATAAGCCATACTTTTTGAGGCTGTGCCATACTTTCAGCCGGCGACACAGTATGGCAAAAAATGAAAATTTTTCTTAAAGTTCCCTGACGTTACCACCAAAACACAAAATTTTGTCGTTTTTTGGTGTTTTGTGAATGCTCAAATTTTCGCTGTTCGCTTTCCTCGCTGCGTGTTTGATTGATTACCGTCAAATGAATTTTTTCGCTTCAAAAATTTTTTTCTTGAAAATACGTGGGCTTGTAGTGCTCGTGAGCACAAATCTGTGACCAGTTTTGCAATCCTATGCTCCTGCGTTGAGAAATCGGTCGTCAAAATTTAGCATTGCCATACTTTCAAGTCTTCTGGAGATGGTCAGCCTGTCTGCGCTTCGCTTGCCTCAAGGGTTTTGCGGTGGCAGTGTCTGTTGCTCAGGCGGCAATGAAACACAAGCCTTTGTTCAGAAAATTGGTTTTAACATTGTCGCTGTGTTAGTTTATAAAAAAAATTGCTTCACAGCTCGAAACTTGGGCTCAGGCTTTGGAACTCATTGAGAGCAGCTCAAATATACCTTCTTTGCCGTTCTACTATGTTCCTGTGTTACGTCATAAGCGTTTGGATTTTGGAATCACCAGATGCGTTTTTGGCCCTGTCGACGCTAAACTTTTGGGCTCCCCCCTAAGACCCCTGACCCAGCTACGCCCCTGGACATGCGAATAGTTAGCTATCTTTCTTATTTGAACTTTTATTGTTATTAAAATTATTGTTTTACACTTTCTTTAATTTTTTTGTAAAATGTTCAAGAAGACAACAAGAGATGCAAACACAGTATTTTAGACAGCTGGGCTTGGCTCGACTGGGTTCGAGTCTAAACACGAAAGTTTCACGACGTTGCGAATGATAGATGACTAACAAGTAATTGCAGAGTGAAGTGACATTACGCGTAACTGATGTGCATGATGGATGACATTGCCGTTATACGCCTCAACCAACAAGAAAACAGAGAACGGTCAGAGGGTCGAGGAACAGCCTGCCATTTTCCGAAGCCCGTCTGTTCAAATGTGTTTCCTAGTGTTCTATCGCAAACCAGACTGTTCTGGAGTGTTCCAGCTATTTTAGAACATGTCGAAAAATATCTGGTACATGACCTTTTCGCTTGACGGTCAGATGCATTTCGACTTTGTCGGTCCCCTTGTGCATTTCATGTCACAGTGATGGAAACTGAGCACTGTCCACTCGAACATTGTCTATTACCCATTGTGCTGGTTTACTATTAAAGCAACAAATGACACGTGTGTACACCAAACAAACATCTTAATAATAGACACATTATCTATTAATAAAATATAGAGCTGTATAAAGAAAGACGGAAAGCAAGTTCTGCATAGGAAATAAATAAAAAAGTTTCTTCAAAAAATCGTTAACCACTTTAAACTAAAAGTGAAGATTAAAAAGATAGTAATAATAGTAAAGTAAATATGGTATTAGAAAATGAGCCGGGAATAATTAGTAAAAATAATGAAAAGCGCATTGCGTGACGACATTGGCAACCTTTCAAACCAATAGTTTTCTCTCTCTCAATGCCCCAAATATATAAACTAAAATTTTTCACGGATTCTCGGCCAAAAACTGGTGCGGCCAGTGCAATAGAGAGACGAAAGACAGATCATCTGTGATAGGGTTGGCGTTTGGGGGAAAGCAAAAATTTTGCTCCCCTTTCTTCCCCATGAAGCAAAACATTTTGAGAGAAAAATCTTTTAACACCAAAACCAAGCTAATATGCATGACTAAGAGTGCTAAATTGTATGCCCTGGTGCACAGAGCGATTCGGTCAGGCTGTTTCTTAAAAATAATTTAATTTTGAGAAAAAGTTGAAAAATTGTCAAAAAACGGCAAAAGTTTCTCGAAAAAAAAATTATCGGCGTTTGAGAGAGACATTTTTAAAAAAATTCCCCATTGGGTAATGAGACGAGGCGCCCCATTGTGCCAACCCTACCTGTGATATGCATCAACAATCAATACTTTTGAGATAATCTGTGACCACTTATGACAGCTGTTGATTCTAGTTTACGCTGAGCTCAACACCAGTAGGCAAATTTGCCGCCGGATAAACGAGCGCCTTAAACGCTGCAAAGCCATGTCCGTAGCCATGAATATTGATCTTAAGTGTTGGCTGGTCCGTCTGAGAAATCCAACTCGAATGGGCGACGATGCCGTCGATCAAATATCGGATCGACGCCGGCGTCACTTCACCGACACGGACATCAAACTCGACATAACGAAGCTTTCCACACCCGTTTGCGAGAGCCTCGATTGCCGCTGTTGGAAGAGGCATTCTATTGTAAAGTTGAAAACGTCCAAGAGACGCGCCCGAATTTCGAGCCAGTTCCCGAACGAACTCGGTGACCAACGACGGTGCAACCCTGTCTCCAAAGTCAGTGTAGATGCAAAGCTCAGCAAGATTGGTGAGGGCGCTGAGTGCGTTTAGTGCTGCAGGTTGCAGATTGATATTGGAGGAAATGAGCCAGCGGAATCCGAGAGCTTCGACGAGTGGAGAACGCTCACAAACTGTCACAATTTGCATCTCATCCAAGTAGGCGTAAGGTAAGCAAAGCTCTTTCATTGACTCGAGTGCGACGACGCCACGATAGTCGATGCAGTCATTATAGTTATAGAAGAGCTTGATTGACTTGAGGTGGGGACATCGGTCAGCAATGACGCGAAAGATGTCCGCATCGCTTTTATCCCGAGTGAAGAGATTACCAAGGTAGACCTCCCTGAGTGAGGGTCGATAGGCGAAGAAGCCTTCTATCTCTGCAGCGTTCTTGAAGAGCTTTTCCTTCTTTCCCTTAAGTCCGCGAATCACCTCGATCGAGGTGGGAATGCTCAAAAACATAGAGACCGAAGCTAGTGGCACGAAAAAATCTCCTCTTAAAGTGTTAACTGTTAGCGTCTTCAATCGAGAAAACGAATCAAAGTCAATGTCCAGTGTCCCACTTTCTTTAACAATGTTGATCGTTTCGATGTTCGGACATCCTTCGCCGATTGAGGCAAAATTGGCACTCCAACGATTGGTAAAAAAGTACTTCTCATCAATAGTTAGCGATCGAAGACCGTCACCGATTCTATTGACGCAAATGGCGACCAATGGATTCCTCTTTTTCCGGGGCTTGCTGCTAATCTCTGTAAGACACTTAGTGTCGAATGAGGTGACTCTTTTCCAGCACTCGAACATGAGGATGCGAAGCCTGCAAGAACAATGCGATCAAAGTATTAAACAAGTAAACGGCGGTCGAAAAATGCACCTTCTAGAAATACAGATACGAGATATGGTATATGTAGTGCAAAACTGCACAACAGGCAAAAACGCCTAATGTGGGCTTACTATACAGGGCCAGTGCGACAAGCAGACAACGCGTTGCCCACACAAACAACTTAGCTGGCAAAAGCCAAAAAGCATACGTCAGTTTGAAAAAAGAAAAGATTTTTTGGAAAACTCTCGAACACTGACTGTTCAAGCGTTTCGGCTGTGAAGGAAAAAAGGGGAAAAAAGAAAGGGAGGAAAAAGGGCAAAACCAAAAGTGACCCGTAACATCTTCTTATTACACTCGCTCAATCTCAAATGTAAAAATTATCAGATGCGCGCTCACTTCGTGTGTGACGAAACTAATCGATAATTCTGCGCGCTCTATCTTTTAGCACAGCACGTTCCACATCTTTCAAGAGTGTTGGGAAAGATGGTCGCAGAAGAATACCATTAAAATGACTCTAGATCTAATTGCACAGATGCTTTTAACTTTGAAATTTTTAAAATCGGTCCACTAGAATAGAAATAATCGCCGGACTAACACACGGAAAGATATTACTACCCGATATACATCTTCGTCGACATACTTCTCACCTCACCTCTTGTTTGTCATCTCTACTCGGATTCGATCATTCGCCGAAAGCATCTCGAAGATCGTTTGCCAGACGTCCACATTTGCGAGAAATCGATCGATAACCTCCTCACTTGCAATCTTGACTGTCGAAGAAGAAGACATTCCAGTGATTAATGCCGATGATCGAGCGTTTGTGTTCTGAAAATGTACAGCACTAATATGTTTTAGCCAAGAGGCGGAACAAGAAAATTTATACATTAGTCGGCAAAGCCAAAGTGCGTCTGACCATTAAAGAAAGAACAGTAATGCAAAAAATTCTGGAACATTCTGGAACACTTTTGAACACTGAGTGTTCTAGCGCTTGGTCGAATGACATGCTGTGCCGTGATTATCTCAATTTTGTCTAACTTCCGTCGACTTGGGTAAGCGACGACGGTAAGGGGGAGATACGAGAAAGCAGGGTTCATACCGCACCCCAAAAACCTCAAAAACTTCAAACCCCCCCCCCCAATTCCGAAAATCGGTCCCAAAACCCCCAAACTTCACGAATACTTGAACTTTTTAGTCGAAATACATCAATTTTCCTCGAAAAAAATAAGAAAAATGTGAAAAATTTTCTCCCGCATTTATCCATGTAGTTTGTGTTTTCTTCCCGTAGTATTGCGTGTTTAACCTTTGCTTGTACTGCATTGTTTTAGAATTAGTATTTGCCGCTCTTTATACTCAGGATCATTGAGCAGAAAAAAATTGAAAATTTTAAAAATTAAAATTTTTTTGTCAAATTTTTGCCTGAAAAGCAGTCGAGCTTGTAGGGCTCGTCGAGCTGAGTCCAAAACCACCATTTGTTTGGTTCTCCTATGCTTGTACACTGAGATAAAGTGGACCCCAAAAACCCCAAAGTTTTTTCTGCCTTTTCGGTACGAACCCTGTTTATGTTTCTTTAAACTTTCATTTCGCAATTGATTACTAGCTCTGTGAACAGTAAACCTAGATTTTTTTCGTATTTACTCACAATGCAGTCTGGTGGAAGAACAAATTTCGGGTTTAAAGGGCCACAAAATTGCCTGCAGGAAAATGTCGCCAAAAAACATGTAAAATTTCACGTTTTTTAACTACTACCCCCCCCTCCGTTGGTCCAAAAAGGCGTGCTTTTTGCCTCACGGCGACCTGCTAAAATGCCACATAAGGCCGCTTGCGACCCACGATATACGTCAGTTGGAGATATGGTCGCCACGCGCATCCCCCTTGAACCAGAGGAAGCAAAAAATGGTAAATTAAACGAGTTATGAAATATCTCCAGGGGCGCCCATATGATTTTTGATTTGGGGGCCCGAAGTTTTAATTTTACATAGTAATTTTTTCGTTTGGGGGGGGCGGGCCCCCCGTGCGGCCCCTGATCTCGATTTGCGCCAATTTCGGTAGCCCCTGGGACATGCCGACTGGGCCATCAATGTAAGGCCTTCTTCAACCCCATTGAGTCGAGGCGTCAGGCAAATTGTAATTTTCTTTAATTTTTTTTTAAATTTTAAATTAAAATGAGCAGCCTTACTCGTAGTAGCCTTTTGTTCATATATGTTAAGTTAGATTTGAACAATTCAAATTGCGTACTTCTTTTTTTTAAATTGCGTTCTTTCTGCCGTGTTCGATGTCGGCCCCGGTTGATGCATTTTTTTCATGTCATATTTTTTAAAATTTAAATTAAAAAATGTTTTGAAAGGATGTTAGAATTTGAAAAAAATGTTTAAAAAAGATAAAAGTTTTGGTGGCAGGTGCTGCAAGAGGCGGGCGTCCACCACGTGAAGCTGCTGAGCGTGGTCTCGCAGGTGGCCTCGTGCGTCTTCTTCCCGATCTGGCTGTGGAGCGACGTGGCCTCGTGGCTGCCGCAGCTGGAGGCATCGCCGGCGGCATCGTCCTCATCGTTGGGTCCTCCCTCGCTGCACGTGCTCAGTCTGATCGTGTTGGCAGGTTTCGTCAACTTCCTCCAGAACCTCGTCACCTTCTCGCTCATCAGCAAGCTCACCGCGCTCAGCTACGCCGTCGCCAACGCCTGCAAGGTACACAAAGATATTCTTTATAAAACAACTATTTTTCTAAGTTATCGTCAAAAATCAATAGATCGATGAACACTTGTAACATTTTACAAAATAGCAAAATATTCTCTATCAAAATAAGTTTGCGAAACATCACCAAGACGACATTTCTGTGTGGTGAGTCCAGAATATTACCGCCGTTGGCAGGGATGTTTGCTTCGAGCGTGTGGCTGAAGAACGCACAAGGCACAGATGGTGTGGCCTTAATCCGTTTTTGGTCTGCGCTCTTTACTGGCTTATTGATTTTTTGCCTATGTTTATTCTCGGAGTTGTTGATTTTTTATTTTCAGCGATTTATTCATTTTTCGATTTTTTTACGACGATAGATTTTTTATTTTGGGCAATTTTTTTTAATTTTTAGAGGCAATTTTCTATTTATCGAGTTTTTGTTTTTTCGTTTCTTTTAGCGCATAACTGTGATCTCCGTCTCGCTCGCGCTAATGCACAACCCGGTGACCACGATGAACGTTTTCGGCATGGCGCTCGCCGTCTTGGGCGTTCTCGCCTACAACCAGGCGAAGCTGCGTCAGACGCGTCGCGTGACGTCGCCGAAGGACGCGGCTGGGTTGGTCGGCGGCGAGCTGCCGCTCTCGATGTCGGACGTGTTCTCGCCCGACGAACTCGCCGCCGTCGAGTCGCGGAACGCCGAGAACGGCTCGGCGAGGAGGACGTCGCCACCACCAAAGACCACCTTCGCCATTGAGGACGATTTTTTCCCGTCGGCGCATAGCGGTGGTGCGATCGCCGACAAGGTGCCGTTTGGTGCCGGCCGATCGTCCAAGAAACGCGTAGTGCATTTCCTCTAGTGACGATCACGTCACGTCACTCGCTCTTTGGTGTCACGTGATGCGCTGCGGAAAATCGATAGTTTTAACGTCGATATTCGATGGCAAAATGGTCTTGTATTTTGGACAACCAAGTGCGAATTTTTCTGTTAGTAGACGCTAAAAAGTCGTCGGAAACTTTTTAATTTAAATATTTTAATTTAATTTAAAAAAATTTTAAATGCTAAAGGGTATTTTTGATTTTTTTAGTATTTTGAAAATTTTTAGATTTTCTACTTTCTTAACCAAACGTGGCCCTCCGCCATTCAGTGAGTGGGACTATAGATTTGAAAACGAAATAACTGATTTTTTACCCGAGAATTTGGACCCAGAGTATCTATCAATTTTTTGTTAGGCTGCAAAGCAAGCAGCGTTTCCGTTTTGTTCTCTTGTTGCTCGACTCTGTTGGTTGTTTGGTTCTTGTTCGGTGCGTGCACTCCGTGTTATTTGAGAATCAGATTTGCCAAAGTGACGTCTCGCACGCGTCTACTGTGTCTAATGTTGCCGAGTTTGGCGCTGTGATATCGATTTGTTCACGGATAGAGCGTATGTGTGTGAAATTCGACTCACCTTGCTGCACGATCTTGGCATGAAACGCTTTCCCGATGCGATCAAATTTATTCCCGGGAAACCGAATTGTCAGCAGTTGAACTGCTCTTCCATTTCTAAATTACAAACAAGGTCACACACAAAAGGAGCGCCCAAGTGCATCCTGCCTACTAGCAAAAAAAGCACGCGAGAGCGACCCGTGGTGTCTACTTCTTTAGACAAGCTGAAACGCTAAACTCCCGTTTTAGTTATGACGCCAAAACATGCTCTTTTACGCAGTGCATTTTGCTCAAAAATGACAATTCGGCAAAACCGCAAACGGCGTCAATTGTTTATAACAAATGGTAGGATGCCTTTCTGGAACATGTTCTCGAACGCGCTGAACAATGTGGAACAGCTTCGGACACAGTCTACTATCGGGTTTTTCACATGGAACTGTCTACTAGAAAAGTTGGCTAGGAAGATTGGCGTTTCCTTGGCCACAATCTTACTCGCCCTAGTGTAGAAATAGAGATCATAAACATGGCGCTACCGTAGTCCAGCTTTTGCTGTAAGCGTACTCAAAAGTAGGCAGTTCCGTGTGAAAAACCCGATAGGTTGCTATGGACGTCCGCTAATTTTTGCGAGGGGAAGAGGGGAGAGATCTTTGTTCAACCATATAGCTATTCTTTGCTTACGCGCTGCGCGCTCCAGGCAGTATGCAGCAAAACACCGCTGCAACTACGCAGGGTGTCTACGCGTCAGGTAAATTCGGTGTTCTGGGGGTATTTGGCCGGAGTCGCTAATTTTGCAAAAATTTTGAAAACGAAAATTTTTCGGCCGCGCGCTTCGCTCGCAGCGTGTTTGCTACAATTTTGAAATATAAAAAATTATAGTGGTCCTAAAAATGCGCCGTGTCTGTCAAAACGCGCATTTAGCGTTTTTTCTGGCTTCACGCTGGACGTGATCGCGTTCGGCACATCCGTCGACTCGCAGCGAGATCCGAACAATCCATTGTCGTTATGTCAAAGAAGATCGGCGAAAAAGCTTTGCATAAAAGTCCATCGCTTTTCTTCTTTGGTAGTCAAGCAGAAAGCGGCTGTAGAGAGAAAATATCAAGCGCGCGGCCGAAAAATGTTCGTTTTCAAAATTTTTGGCAAAATTAGCGGCTCCGGGCCAAATACTCTCAGAACACCGAATTTACCTGACGTGTAAATACCCTGCGTAGTTACAGCGGTGTTTTACTGCATTCTGCCTGGAGCGCGTAAGCAAAGGATAGTTGTCAGGGTTCGTACCGCACCCCGAAAACCCCAACCCCCCCCCCAAATTCCGAAAATCGACCCCAAAAACCCCAAATTTCACGATTATTCGAACTTTTCAGTCGAAATACATCAATTTTTATCGAAAAAATGATAAGCATTTCCTCCCGCATATATCTATGTAGTTTGCGTTTTTTTTCTTGTAGTGTTGCGTTTTTCGCCTTTTTCTTGTACTGCATTGTTTTAGAATTAGTATTTGCCGCTCTTTATACTCAGGATCAATAAGCAGAAAAAATTGAAAAAATTTTTTGTCAAATTTTTGCTTGAAAAGCAGTCGAGCTTGTAGGGCTCGTCGAGCTGAGTTCAAAACCACCGTTTGTTTGGTTCTCCTATGCTTGTATACCGAGATAAAATGGACCCCAAAAACCCCAAAGTTTTTTTGCCTTTTCGGTACGAACCCTGGTAATATGGTTGAACAAAGATCTCTCCCCTCTTCCTTCTCGCAAAAATCAAAAATTTGGTGCTCGCTTGTAAGCCTTTTTCCCGTTCATCACGTCGAAGCTTTTCGAGTGGTTCGGCGTGCGAGTTCTGCTCGCCGAGGCCGAAACGTTCTATTGACAGTTTCTCGGGCAGCTCATCGAAGCACGCAGACAGACGACTAACGTACGCATGCAGCAAGAAATGAATTTGAGAGTTGAGAATGCGTGAAACTCACCATTCGCGTTTTAGCCCCGCATGGAATTGCTCCAGCTAATGCTAAATGCAGCCGAAGGCGACGAAAGTGCAGAAGCAGAGAAACACGCTAGTGGGGCCGCAGTAGCGCCATCTTCGTGCCCGGCCGGGCCGAAAAATGCCGCAGGCTATGGAAGTACGCAAATTGAAGTGACGACCATTATTACAAATAGCGTTCGCTTTATTTCCGAACGACCTACAGCAATCAAAGACCAATCATTAGGTTCACTGCTACGTTTTATTTTTGGCATAAGTGGTTAGTTGTTTTGCGCATGATGACGCACTTGGCTGAATTGTCGATGTATTCGACTGCTATCAGTAGTTTTCCAGGTTTTCAGATACATACTGCCTTCAGTTGACCTTGAGGATTGGTACCGCTTTACTTGCTCGCTATCAACTGCAGTATCTCTTCATACTTAGAGTTAACGAATGAAGAGATCATAGCTCAGTGTTTCGCCTTTCTGCAAGCCGGCCATGAGACAACCGCGAGGACGCTCAGCTACGTCGCCTACAGCCTTGCATTTCACCCAGACGTGCAAAAGAAGTGTCACGAGGAAGCTAAAGCGGCTTTAACTTCGGTAAGTTTACAATTGGCCTTGATAAAAGGCCCAAAAAATCAATAATTTCAAATTTTGCTAAACATTGAAGAAAAATCAGCCGCTCGACTACTACAGCGCTGCCCAAAATGAGCTCCCCTACATCGACATGGTGATCCACGAGACGCTCCGAATCTATCCGATTGTCGTTGCCGTTGATCGATTATGCGCGAAGGACTACGAAACGTCTGGCGTTTTCATACCGGCACAAACGATGGTCGTCGTTCCCGTTTACTACATTCACAACAGTCCAGACTACTATCCGGATCCCGAAAAGTTCATCCCTGAACGGTGCGCAAAACTTGAAAAGCAAACAAAAAATCGATAATTTAAAAAAATCTTTAAAAATCGATAATTTTTAAAAGCTGCTTTCCGGCATGTTTTAGCTTCAGCGCCGAGGAGAGGGCGCACCGCGATCCCCTCGTCTATCTGCCCTTCGGTTACGGTAATCGCAGCTGCATCGGGATGCGCTTTGCGATGCTCGAGATGAAGCTCGTCCTTGCACGCTTGCTGCTCAAATTTGAGTTCAAACCGAGTGCGGAAACTGAGGTTCATTATTTTTAATCTTTTCACGGATAGTATAGAGAGCATAGCGCTTTTGCAATTATTTCAGCGGCCTCCGCTGAAGCTACGCTCGGACGGTCTTCTGAAACCGCGACAGGATATCAAATTGATCGTCACCCCTCGAGGCGCTCAGTTGGAACACTAAGAGAAGCAGCTGCAGCTTTGCATCACACTGGGGGGACGTTTGCTTTTAATCTGCAAAACGTCAGTGCTACAGCAGGGTATACTTACGAGGTAGAAAACAAATAAAATATCGGTGTGTAGGCGCACTTGCTTTGACGCTTTGGTGCTAGCAGAGAAGTCAATTTCTAACGGCTGATGAACCGGTGCTTACTGTAACTTCTCGAGTAAAATTCCGAAAAAATTTGGCTTTTTTTGCTTATCTGCTTATCGACGCTTTGATATGGAGTCTACATTTTTCCGCCGATTGAATGATCGATTTCTACTCATGGTAAAATCAAAAATATTGTATTTTCCTGTCTATCAGTCTGTCGCAAGTAATAATTTTCAGTTACCTTGGAGAATCTAGATGACATATATACAAGGCCATTCATATAGGACCTCATGAAAAATAAAGCAATAGCTATATTAGTTATAGCTTTATAGCTATATTTTGCTTTTGGAATGTCGGTAGACGCTCTGAATTCATTCACTTCTTGCTGTATTGCGTTGATCGCGTGCTGATATTATCGTGGCACGTGTCGAATTGGCGGAGTTCACGCTACCTCGTTAACTTTAGCCTGCCGGAAGTTTCCAGTTTCCGCAGTTTATCTGCAAGCCATCATGTCCACTAACTGAAGCGTATCGAGAAAAACATTCCCGAGGAGTGTGTAAATTGCACTCTGGCACGTATACACCGCAAGTATTTACGTCAGAAAGAATGTAAATCGAGACTGGCAAATGAGTTTGCAAGAGTGAAATACAACAATATAAACATCTGATTAAATCAGTTTATTTACCGCGAGGCTAGCAATTTGTAGCTAACAAGTCGAGGAAATGAGGAGAAAAAGGTGTTTTCGATCGTTCGAGAAAGCAGCATTTTCTGTATAAAAGCGTCGACCCTCCTCCAAAAAGTTATTAAATTTGATTGCTTCGAAAAGCGAATGAAAAATGCCTCTCAACGTTAAACCGATGAAGTTTTTCGAGCAGCATATGAATATCAGTCACGTGATCGAGAACAAGGCCGCAATAAAAGATCAACAGGGCGACTTTGTCGGCGTCCTCGCAGTCATCGGAAAGAACGGCATCGCGAAGGCGCGTCAACTCTCCGATCGATTCACGGTGAACGCGTACCCGACGGTCGTCACGAGGCGTCTTCCCGTTACGGGCATCGAGGCGAGCTAGCAGCGAAAGCTGAACGAGACCCTGAACGCACTACTTGGGGAGCGCGCCAAGCAGATGATGGACGCCGGAGTGGAGACATCGGACGACTTCAAAGAGGATGTAAGCCGTCTGACTGCCTTAAAAAACTTTAAAAATATTACATTTTCAAATTTTCGAATATTTTAAAAATAAAAGTACAAATCCTCGCCTCATCTCTCCGATTCCCATAACCGCGCGGACAGAAATGACAGCAATATTGCTAAGCTCGGCGCACAGAGGCGTCAGCAGTAAGCCAACGACTTACAAAAGCATGCAAATTGTGAGAATCAGTTTGGGCCCAAAGTGATCAGAAGCATGACCGGCGGGCAAGGAGGAGACGAGCGAACCGTAGAAGAACGCCGAAAAGATGCTACTCTGAATCGTTATATCCCACAGAAGCGACCCCTCGATGGCGCTCGACGTCTCTGCGATCGCTTTGCACGCAGACGTCGCGGTTTCAGAAAGCGCTTTCTGCGTTACATTAAAAATGTAAGCTCGTTCTTGTACTCGACGGCAAACGTCAAGGACGGCTCTTCCCCAACATCCTCTCGCAGAGTGGTGCCGTTCACCATGCACACCATCGCCATGCCGATGCTGACTCGCACGAGGACGGCGACGAGAATGCCGAGGCAGGGTGTAAAAACAACGAAACAACGATATGTGAGAAAGAACGTTTTCTCGATCCGAGGCGACATCGTGCACGAAATGCGTTTTCGGATATGCTGACCAAGGCGCTCCTTTAGTCTCAAGTTTTCTTCAAAAGGCAAAAAACTTTCTAAAATGCAAAGCTGTAAAATTGTTACGTCGTGCATAATATGCCGATGAGCACTTTTGTTGCATCCTGCCAGACGAGCGAGCGAAGCGAGCGACAAAAAAAGAAGAATGCTTACT
>JAQGBB010001643.1:0-12851 GCA_034691745.1 Prismatolaimus dolichurus
ATCATTTTAAATAGTGATGGATTATCTGGTCGGATATGACTTGTTCGAATTGTTTGACGGATTGTTAAGGGTAGGTTGGTTCCCGAATGTAATTGCAGTCAGTGTTGTGTGAGCCTCGGAAAAACGTATATTCTGCACCACACCAGAGAAAGAGAAGAGTACGGTTGCATATCCGGATAGAGAGGCTGAATTGAATATATGCGTGTGTTTCTCGTGTTTTGGGGCAGTCTACTCGAAATAGTAAAATTTGTATCTCTGACCGAGAAGCCGAACGTTCGCCCCCACCATAACGAGGCGCGGAGAAGTGATCGCACAAAACGAAGAAGGAACATATCACATTTATTACAGCACAAAGCTAGGCGAATTCACCCTGACAGAGCAACGAAAAACGGTTTTGCGAATTTCAAGCACACGCCTGCGCTGAGCCTCCGACACCAACCCAGGTCGAAGCGATTTTTCGAAAATCGGCACGTTTGCGAAAGCGGTTTAGCTCGTCAGCCAGTCGCTCGATTTTTATGCCCGACTAGCTGTTTGACGCGAAATGCATCGGGCTAGATTAACGATGTAGAACTGCGGGCAGAAATTCGAAGAACAAAATTTTATTCAGTGTCGAACCATAGACTGCAGAATTTTTGATGGGAAAAGTTTGCGGTTTGACGGCTAGTCCGAGGGTGTACAGAGAACACGCTGATTTTATTGCGGTTTTGTATACGCCAATGCATGTGCTAACTTTAGGCACATATAGCAGCGCGCTCAGTTTACAGCGTTTGGAGTACGGCCCTGTCGAACTCGCCATGCATTCGCTTTCTGTTGCGGACTGCGTTGATAAGAAGACGCGCAACTTTTGAAAGCAGCTATGGTTTTTAGATGTTGAGCACTCATTTTCACCGCCGTTCCGTGCGCAACAATAGGATTAATAAGCCGTTACGCATTGCTGTCGCTTATTTTTTTAAAAGATCAAACAATTTGCTGAGTTTGTAGCAAAAAATTAGCGAAATATGTACGTTTACTGGAACCGGATTTTCGAGGGACCCGGAGTAATTTGTAAAAATTCAAGTGGATAAGAAAATTCAAATTTTTCGGTTTTGTAATTTATGGGTGACTTTCTTTCGCTCATCCTACTAAAATAATTTATTGATTACATATAAAGCGGTTGTGTTCCATCGTTTTCGCTGCACTGACAGTAAGTAAAACGCCTCTTTTAGCATCTCACGACAATTGTTTCAGGTGCAAATGGCTATCTTGCAAGGGCGTTGTACGACTTGGCGGGAAAGAGGAAGATGAGTGGTGTGTCACATAGCTCGCAGAACGGACTAACGCACAAACGCAATAATGGCGTCTTGGTGTTAAAGCACAAACATAACAAACATGTAAAAATGCCATTTTCTATTTCGATTTAGAACAAACGCTGTACGACCTGCTGTCTCTGAGAAACGCGCCGCAGAAGAACGAAAGCGGAATCAAACGACATGGTTGACGTTGAGCTTGTGTGCTGTAGATAGCCGCTGCTTTCAGATCGATAAAATGAACAATCGTGCAGTACGTTTCTGTAAAAACTTTTCAAATGACAATTATAAATTGCGCTATCCTGTACACTTGAAAATGAAATTGTATTTGAGAGACAATGAGCCGGCATTGCTAAACAGCACGTCATAGTCGCTGGTTATTATTATAATTTCGGAAACGTTTAGATTTTGAGACGTCGAATTTCGAAGTTGGAGAAATTGAACAAGGGTGATAGTAATAAGTTGTAAGGCACCTCCGTGATCTGTTCCTATGTGTATTTTTTGTATTTGTATCTGGATATACTTTATTTTGGATTGTTTATCAAACGCTTCTTGAACAAAGGTGTTTCGACGAATGCGATATTTCTGTCGCGACTGTATTTTTGATTAAAGAGTCGAGCAGTGAATTTGCGGTTTCGAATGGAACCAAAGTGCAAACGCATTTTTGGGTCTACAGGGTCACGCGACACTATTTTGATCGTGGTGACGTGGAGATTGCACTGGTGGCTTTCCTGATGCTAAAGAATGGTGTGAATAATTACCAGAATCGTTCAAAAATTGACGATTTTTAGGCCTACTGACGAAGTCAGTAGGCTCATTGCGGTGGGATGTGCCGTCCGTACGTATGTACGTATGTATGCACGTACGTGTGCATGATAGCGTTCGCAAGAAGCAAGCTAGCGGGCTGAAATTTTTATGCGAGTACCTTGGCGGGTATCTAGGTTCGAGTTCGTGAACAGCAGCAGTATACCGATCAGTTTGAGAAGAGGTGGACCTAGATAAAAATATAGGTCACTTACATTATCTCTCTCGCACACACACTATACAACTACGTCTAAAGTAGGTTATCACTTGAAAGTGGGTCACGTCAGCCAAAAGTAGATCACCAACATTCTCTCTCGCACATACACTATCTAAACTAGGTCATTGCCCGAAAGTAGGTCACGTCAGCCAAATGTAGGTCACCTGCATTCTCTCTCGCACATACACAATACAACTAGGTCTAAAGTAAGTCATCGCTTAAAAGTGGTTCACCAGTCAAAAGTGGGTCAACTCAGCCAAAAGTGGGTCACCAGTCAAAAGTTGATCAACTTATTCAAAAGTGGGTCAACTCAGCCGAAAGTGGGTCAACTTATCGAAAAGTGGGTCAACAGCCAAAAATGGGTCAACTTATCGGCCCCTTTGCCTGTCGACAACACGTCACTGCGCGAGGGAGGAGTTTAAAGACCAGGCACGCTCGTCATTGGTTGAATGAAAATTCCTTTGATCTAAGCGGCACAGCCCAATGGATGGGCCGATAATAAATACCGTTGTTTTTTTCTCATATTTAAGCCAGTACGCGAAGAAAGCGCTTTTAGCGCGTGAATGCATTGTCGCATTTTTGCATTCATGCGCGCTAAAAGCGCTCTCTACGCGTACTGGCTTAAATGTGAGAAAAAACGGTAGTGCTGCTGGAACGATTTTCGTCCGGAGGACTTTTCCGTCACACGAAGGGAAGGCACTTTGAATGCCAAGCCTTCCGATGGTCACATTAGCGTTGAATTTGCTATACATTCAGCTCTTGGTATTTGCACACACGACAGGAGAGAGACCTTCGCGTGTCGTTATGTCTTGATCTCTGATGATCGTCGTTACTTTTGCATAAGGGCTGATGAGCTCGAGCACTTAATTTATGAATAATTTATGAGCTTACATTTCTGCACACGTGCTAATATGCTATACAGTGTACTCAATTGGGCTTTTTCGCAGAAATACTGGCATGCGCAGGCAGCGGAGAATGCGGACGACGAACGTCGTGGAGGATGGCGTCACGATTTGACAGCGACGTGTTTGCATACCCTATGCCGTCGAGCGCCTGCGTCATCGCTCCTCCTCCAGACCGCCTTTCGTGATCGCGCAATCGGAGAACGTGCCGATGCCCCATGCGTGAGTTAGCTGCCTTTTGCAGCCACGGTGCACGCAAATCGATGCGCTTTTCAGGTCGCAGGTAGCGTATTCGTTTGACGACGTGCGTATTGGATGTCGATTCTCACGCACGTGCTCCCGACACATCAAATTAAGTTAGTTCGTGCGTCAGTCGTCGTCGTCTCTGTCCGATAGTATGCATGTCATAATCCTTTTCAACGATCGCCACACACAAGAATGACCGACTCTGCACCTGTAGTTCAGCTAACTCTCAACGATCTCGTGAACGAGTACGTGCACAATCGATCGTCGACGATTGTCTACAACATCACCGAGCACGAATCGCCGACGTCGACGCCGAAGCTGATCATGGTCAGCGTCTACTCGATCCTGCTTGCCGTCGGCATGCTAGGCAACGTCTGGGCGGTGCTGAGCGCACTCTTCCATCTGCAGAAGCCGCAGTGCGAACGACGCCATCTTCTCATGTACGTTCTGACGTTGTCGATCGTCGACACGCTGTGCCTGGCCTTTCTGCCGCTCATCATCGCCAACATGGTCACACCGTTCTGGTCGTTCGGCGTCGTCACATGCGTTGCTCTCTTCTGCTTCGAGAGTCCAAACAAGCTCCTTTCGACGTTCCTCCTGGTGGCCCTCTCAGCAAACTGCTACGTCTCCGTCTGCCATCCGGCTAGCTATCGGCAGTGGCAACGACGGCGCTACTCGTTCGCGATCGTCGTCCTTTCAGCGCTCGTCTCGGTCCTTCTCATGACGCCCGTCTACATGTATACAAGCGTGTTCGTCGTCGGCGAGTTCCACGACGCTAGCAACACGTTCGTCGTTCGACAGCAGGAGTGCGGCTTTCTACCGCCGGATGAAGAGACGCAGACGATCTTCATCGTCGTGACGTTTGTGGTCGCCTTCTGCGCGACCTCGTTCGCGCAGGTCGGCTTCTACGGTGTGATGCTCGCGAAGCTCTTCGCTCATCGGACGAGGGCGAAAACCGAGGGACGAATACGGTCGCGGATTCCGCTCGGAAAGGTCTCGAAAACAGTGATGCTGCTCGTTTCCGTCTACATTTTGTGCTGGCTACCGTATTGGGTAGTCCAGATGTGTCAGGTGGTCCTCTCGGACCACATTCCACTGGTCCTTCATCTGGCAGTTCACACGCTGCCCTACGTCAATGCGGCGATAAATCCGACGCTCTATTTGCGACTAAGCCGGCAGAATTCGTCATCGAATGATGCCTCACTCGGCGTCTACATTCAGCGCACTGTTCAGAGGAGAATCTCCGCGGTTGCGACTGACGGTGCTTTTCGGCGGAAGTCAACGGCGTTACGCAACGTGCTTGTCGGTGTTCTCGAGCTGAGAAAGTCGGTGGTTACAAATGGGTCGGCGTACGTCGGCAATGCGAGTCCGACGAGTACGCCAACGTCGGGGCCGTTCCATAGTGACAGCAGCGACGACGGGTTCGAAGACAGTAAAGATGAAACAATGCGACTAGAAACCGTCTTCGAAGAGAGCGACAACGAACGCCGATATATATCCGCGGAGAGCATTTACATCGACTCAGTATGCTGTCAGGATGATGAAGACGATATAATGTTGTAGTAGGTAAATCCCGCATATTGCGTTCTTCGCTACGAAACTGACGGATTTATAAATTTGATTGATCTCTGGCCCACTAAATGTGAATTGGGTAGCTTCGGCATGAGGTCCGAACAAACTTCGTGCCTTCAGTGTGCTTTAGGCCATGCAAAGTGTCAGCATACCAGATTCAAGACGTAAAAGGTTTCAGAATCGCATCGAAACACCAACAAAAATCAAGTCGGATTGAAAACAGGTTTTGCAGAATGACAGCAGCATAGACATTTTATTAGCTCACAGGTCAACAATTTAAAAAGGTGTAAATTAAACACGAAATTTTGGAGGAAAGCGGTAAGTCCGACCGCGGCTAGAAACAGGTAGAGTGGAATAAGTATGCGTGGTAACTGTACGGAATAGAATCGGCTAGATTCCACTTTGATTTTACGTAATCCTTTTAGTGCCACCTAAATAGATTTGGTCGTCGCTGAATTGATGTGCTTCGTGGATCAAATTACAAGGAGACCGGCAAAGCTGGAAGTGCATTCTGTCACTTTCATCCAAAAACGAGCGCAAACGTTTCTGAAGGAAGAGAGAATTATAGATCCTACGATTTGTCTTCGCAAGCTGGCGCCTACCGTTGGCAAGTTGCTGACTACTACCATGGGCAGGTTGCTAAAATTGTCCGCTAACTTTTGTCGACCGTGGGATACGGGAGATAGAGGATAATCTTGGAATGACCATATAGCTATCCTTTTATTGCGAGCCAAACCTGGGCGGCGACCCATCAACACTTTTTTACAGAATGGATAAAAATGAGAAATAACCATGACTAAACTGAAAATGGAAAGCGAAAACAACGTTGCTGCTGGCTGTATGTCAGATCTAATTATTCCACTAACGGAAAACCACCAGTTCATCCAGCTGACACCATCAGCCTCTGATAGGATCAATTCTGGAACCTGGACAACCTGAGCAAACCTGGGCAACCTGGGTGGGCCACCTATACGGGCAACCTGGGCGCGCCCGCCCACCCAGATGGGCCAAACCTTGTCACAGACCCATCACACACATCAGACACAACCAGGGAAATGACTCCCGAGTTCCGATGTAAAGGAAGTGCCTCCCCTGATGAGAATGCGACTCTCCGGTATCTACCACAACTCCTTTACTCCGCGAAACCCAATCCTACTTATTTCTTTATTGTGTGTACTAGTAATGATTTTTTGAATGAAAATTTTAATGAAATGATTTTCTGACCTCCGCCCGGGCGGAGGAGGTGCAAACCTGGACATCCGCCAAAACGTGGATGAATGCGGAGGTAAGGCGAAGCTTAAACGAAGGTCCATGTTACACAACCAAGACTATTACCACCAAGTCTGAGCTCTAAGATTTTATGCTTATGCAGTGCCTTTCGCGTTACTACAGCCTACAATCCCAATCGTCGGCCGACAGCCAAAAAATTCTGCAATTGAAACGAAAAATACTAAATCTCGATGATGCTTCACATGCAAAAAATTAATTTGTTACGGCGAGTTATGATTCAAGACCTCCGCCCATCTCCGCCCAACCTCCGTCCATTTTGGGCGGAGGTCAGGGGTGACCTCCTCCGCATCACTGGTTTGTACCGTAAAAATAGCAAAAAATGCCGCAAAGTTTGAAAAAAATTTCAAAAGATGCTAAAATTTTAATCAAACCTTAGGAAAGTCATAGCTCGAAATAGTTTTGAGACGCATCGGGACTTGCGTACTGTCTTTATTAATCCCCGGGGATTATTCACTTTTTGCCATTTTGGTCTAACGTTTTTACAATATAATTATCCCCTCAGGGTGATTATTCTAGATGTACCATTTTTGACTTCAAGATTATTTTAAATGCGTATTCTTTGAGTGTGTAATCAGTACAAAAATTCGTCAAGGTTCAAATTTTGGAACTTTTTGCTCAAAGGATCGAAATTTTACCAAAATGGACCAAATTTCACCTAAAAGTCTCAAGATTTTCGATTTTATCTGAGAAAAAAATTTGAATTAAGATAGAAAAAATGTTAGAATAATTTCGCCTCTCGAATAATTTCCGGGTCTCTCTCGCATTGTCATGTGCGTTGCATTGTCATTGGTGGTGATAGTCGTTCAACTCCATTCTCCTTTGCGCTAAAGTCTGTCTATCTAACTTATATATCACGTACGCAGCGCAATGGCTAGACGTCAAAAGAACTATGTTTTATGCGAGTAACTTCCTTGTCAGGGGTCATTTCTAATTTTTTTCCCTATTTGAACTCACGATTTTGCAGTTCTTCATAATCGGCATGTGTTAAACATAGTCTATTTTTATCTGTTAAAAGTCCACGACATGGAGTAGGGGTCCAGAAAATGCACTCTTGAGTCCACGTGAATTATGAATGACCCCTTTTGCAAAAAGGGAAGACCAGATAAAGCTCAGTGACATCGTCACTGGAAATGATGTTTCATATTACAAGTGCGCGCTTAGCCGTTCTTCCTGCTCACGTAACTCACTGCGAATTGAATCAAATCGCAGCGTCCTCAGCAATTAGCACCGCCTCCGCTGTTCCGTACGGACCAATACGATGTAGCCATTTCTAGCTGAGCACCTGTCCTTTGTTATGTGCCACAAAGCACACTTGAACGGGCGTGAATACGCCGGAGGTGAGGGACTAAATTAGAGAATAGCACAACGCAAGAATATGAGCACAAAGCTCTGTGCACATGCGAAAGACACTCGAGGTCTTTCCGTTGATGTTCTAATTATCGGGCAAATTAAAGACGAGCTTACTCACCCCATGAAGACGAGCATACTCAACATGCAAAGCAAACAGATTCTCCGTTCGTCGAGCTTCGCACGGCTGACACTGATTTTTGCAAGGATTCGTTGACTGAAAAGATGATCGAAGCGCATAGGAAACTCTTTCGTGAGCTCAGCGACAGGATAAGCTCGCGGCCGCCGTCGAGCCTCCAGCAGCTGCGGAGCGTCGAGAGCTACCAAAGCGAGAACAGTTTACATCCGAACTCGGCAGTCCTACCTGATCAGCGGCGCTCATCTTTGAGCGTTGCGAGCAGCAGTGGTCAGCGGCGGCCGAGCCGCGGCCTATTTGGATCGACTCTGCAGCTGTTCCAGAGACGGGAATCGGCGAAACAGCATTTGAAGGTGGCGTCCACTTTTGATTTTAGTTCCATCGCGCTTACTTGAGGCTCGCCGTTTGTGTTACATAATCCTATCGCAAAGAAATTGATATTTATTCTATTTATTATGACGCAATAATTACGTAGTAAAAAACAAAAAAGCAATAATTATATTTTAATAGCAGTGATTTTGGTAAGATATTAATATTATTAATAATTAAATTTATTGTTTTCAATTTATTATTCAAGTGTTTATTTACTATTTCATATTTATAGCTGATGTACTGCTAAATCTAAATCATCTGAAATTTTCGAAATTACTTTAAATTCATATTTGAATTGTAATTTTATTTAAATTTTTTATTTTATAGTTAAATTGCTTTGAGTAATTTAAATTAATTTCAGCTTGATTTATTTTTACTTATTCATTATCGATATTCCACAGATTTCATGCAGTTTCGATATCGATCTAACCGGTTTCTTGCATTCTCGATGACACTATTGCTGGTTAAGTATATTTATTAATATGCTATTCATCATTTGCGTTCCCTCACAATGACGTGACGTGACTATTTGTGCAGAACGCTTTGGCACTCGAGAACATCCTCGCCGAGCAACGAGAACAAAGCGGCGGCGTTTCGATAACACGACAGCTGGCTTTTGGTTTTCCGGACGAGCGACTCATTCATCACAGAAAGCGCCGTTTCTTTCATCAGAGGATAAAAATCTCAAGTTTCACTCTCAAACTCTTCGCCGTTGTCTCCGCATTCATCATCGTTGCGCTTATTTCGCTCTATCGTGCTAGCGATAAGGCGACGGATGAAAAACTGTGTGAGAAATATTTTGCAAACCAAAATCGCTCAGTGAGCATTTGCAGAAAAGTGTTTGCTTGATGGCTAACTTGTGTTTGATGCATATTCCTTACTTGATTACTTTTATTTTTGCAAAGTGCGAAAAAGCAGAGTTGGAGAATGATGCCAGAAGTCGAGTTATGCATACACAACAAAATTTGCAAAACAATGAGTCATCAGTGCATGAAAACGTCTGGCACATGTCCCTGATGAACGACGGGAGTTAGTAGTACTGTGTTGAAATGTTTTCAGCAGTTTTTGAATGTTTGGCTGCATTTGATGAAAATAGTTTCATCAAAAATATGTTTCCATCGAATCGGCACTTGCACATTCATCGACCCCTTCACAAAAATTTACTTTTTTCTAGTACATCTCTACACATGCGGCCTAATTCCATAAGTTTATTCCCATCTTAAATTCGTCGCCCATAGAAAACACCTTTCTTTAAAAGTGGAATGCTTCGCGGGGTACGGATTGTCGTACTTTCCATCGCAGTCGCATTTATATCGTACTCGTTCGCAGCACAAGGTATTTATGTGTAAGCTGGCGGTAGCTTTCTGCCAATTCTAGAATTCATGTGCATGTGCCAGTTCTTGAATTCACATTTGCTTCATTTCAAGCAACATCTGATCCAGACAGTATTTCTCAACAGTACCATCGGGAGCTTCTCTTGTTTCCAGAACGCAAACTAAGCTTAGACTATAATTTCATCGCTTGACAGTGTTTCTTCCGGACGATTTTTTAGGGGGAGAAGAATCCGGATAGAAATGATGGGAGCGAACAAGCGAAAAATTTAACGAAGACCAAAAACTGGAAGAACTACTACCACACGAATTAGAATTGCCTTTCATTTTTAAACCAAATGGAAGAGTATTGAAATTTGACCAACGCCGCACGAGAAAAATGTGGAAGACGCATAGAGCCGATCCGAATCCGAACCTCAGCTAGTCCGCTTGTAATGGTCTCTTGTGCTGCCGCGACTGATTATCTTCGTTGAACGGGATGTGGGCTTTGGTTCGTGATTGCTTTTAGGTCCGGCTAACAACTCAGCAAGTCATCCACTACAGCCTTGTCCGTGTCATGCTGGCTGCGTACCGGCGCCAGAGCCGATTCCCCTCTACCATTGCAGGCCTGTCGCTTGCCCGCTCGCACGGTGCCCACCACCGCTACCGTTTTGCAAGTGTCCCCCTTGCGGACTGGTGCAAGCGTTTGTCGCAGGTCGTCTACGCTGCACCCCAGTCCCTTGTCCACTCATTACGTGTTCATCAAAATAAATGGAGAGCGCAAAGTGGTTTTTCTTGACACCGTTATATCGGAGCCGATCAGTGAAGATTGTGCGTACTAATGTATGTTTTCAGTGTCATACAGACATTTTAGGCTTATATAAGCTTCTCCAGTTGTAGCGTTTCAGAATTTGTGCTGTGCTCTTACTGCAGGCACGCTGTTTATTTAGCATGAAATAAACGAAATTTGTGTGACAGCAGGAAGCAAATTTGTCGCTCGCAATTTTTAAGTAGCGACTGCGTAATTTCATATAGTACTTGAGAGATGACGACGCCCTTCGTAAATATAGGATCAACCACGCGCTTTTACATTGAAGACACTGTCTAACATCAACAAAAGGCGGAGATCATGCACTATGGGCCTATTGGTCTCAACGTTTTATAGTCCCAACAGTTTATGGTCTCATGCGTTTTATGGTTGTTGCTTTCTTCTTTGGCTGGTTGCTCGTTCCAACGCTTTTGACTTCATCAGTCTCCGCTATTCTCTGTCACACTCGGAACAGAGCGCGAAGCAAGAAAGATTGGAGCTTTGACCGTTGGCACACTCTAAGGGCGAAAAAAAAATCGCTAAACAAATAATAAAATGTAGTGACCGTTGTTGTGCGCGCCAGACAGCAAACTCCGCCTTTGCCTTCAATTTAACGCGCAGTTCTGACAATTTCAGGTCTGCATAAGTTCTGAAACTTGAAGTTCCTTTGTGTATGGTGAATGTACGTAAACGTTGAAGAAACGTTCGAGAACTTCAAGTTACAGAGCTTGAAGTTCCGTCAAAATGATGTAAATATCCGCTCAGCATAAAAGCCTTAGAATATGGTCAGCTTTTGTAAGGATGGTAGTTTGGGAGGCAAAAAATTTGCCATCTATGCACCACGGGGACCCCATTTCGCTCCATGGGGCCCTCTATTTTGCCTCATCTCCGACCACACCTTAAAAAATAGGGTAATTTTGGGGTAGTTTTAGGGAACTAGGGGTAATTTGGGGCAATTTTGGGGGTATTTGGGGGGGGGGTATTTTTTACTGAAAAATTTTACCTCTACCAGAAAAAACGTCTTGAGAAAAAAGCTCGTTGGTAGATGGGGGGCACTTTTAAAAATTTGCTCTACGGGGAGGGGGCGCCCCAAACTACCAGCCCTAGCTTTTACCAAAAAAAATTTTTGGCCAGTTCCCCGGACCTGTCCCTGCTGCGGTCTACGGAAACTTTGCTCGTCCGTTGTAAATACGCACTCTTAAACTTCTTCACGAAAGAGTCGACCATTTGCATCAATCACAACCCTAGGCCTACGCGGGATACCGTGTACTCTAAAATTTTCCAGGCGATTTTTTTGCTTTTCCCGTTTCCTTCCGTTCTCGGCAAAATCATTTTCGGATTTTTTCCGGCTTTGTCAGTTTTTATGGATTTTCTACGAATTTTTCTTTTGCATTTTCATTCGAAAATGCAATGGCTTTATGCTCACGCTTGCAGGCACTGATTGCCAAGATTCCTCTTTCAATTGGTCTCGAACTGAATGCTCATCACCAGAGGCTCGCGGCGCCCATCGTAAACGACAAACTGGAGTGCAAAGTAACTGTAAATTCTCATTTCATGCTGAGAGTTTGGAAAGGGCTCATCCATAAATGATGTCATCTAAAAATTAAAATTTTTTTCGATCCTTCCGCCCTCTCCGTCACTTGGTTTAATACATAAACATAAGCTATCTTTTGCACGTAGCTATGCTATGGAAAAATTTCCACCCCGACCCCCTCGGCAGGTGACGTCATTTATGGATGAGCCTAAAGGTAGACTCAAGCGAGTAAAGGTCATGGGCATGATGCTTATCATCCATCGTCTGACGTAAATTCCAATTACCACGCAAACTAATGAGCGTCTTAGTCGTCAGCATCGAAGGAAAACCAAATTTTCGTCCTTTGAAATACAAAATGAGCTTGGCGCCGAGGGAGATGAGTGCAACAGACTGAGCATTCCGAGCTTTCTCGAATACCATGACAAAAACGCCGAGGACCGTTCTCCGTCAGCTCAGTGCCAGTACAAGCTCGACGCACCCGCCTGCCAGCCGCCAAAAGCCATATTGGAGCTTCGAGTACTATCAAAGCGAAAATGGCCTGCATCCAAACTCGGCAATCCTCTCCGATCATCGACACTCGTCTGTTAACTTCGCGCGCAACAACTGTCTACGTAGGACATTTTGTTCATGGCGAATACACCACCAGAAACCCGCGAACACAGCGGCGGCGTATCAATGACGCGACAGCTTGCGTTTGGCGTTCCACAAGAACGTCTCAGTCATCAAAAGAGGCACCTTTTCTTTCTTCAAAGAACAAAAATCTCGACAAGCTTCACGCTCAAACTCGTCTCCGTTCTTGTCACGCTCATCATTGTCGCGCTGCTCACGGTCTATCGCGTATACGATAAAGTGACTGAAGAGCTACTTTGTGAAAAATACTTTCTTAGCAGAAACGGGTCCGTTGTTCGGTGTAGAAAATGGTTTAGTTACGATAACCTGGGATAAAGCACAACAAGTAAATCGGCAAAGCCGAAAAGGCATCCTGCCGTTTTACAAAAAAACACCAGCACATAAATTTTTGAAGCAA